>CM042315.1:24583147-24765647 GCA_023566125.1 Zingel zingel
AATACTTTCGCAAGGCACTGTATATGTGTATATATGTGTTTATTACAACACAAATCTGGCAAGATAAGATCTTGGTACAGCATGCATATACACAGTCATACAGTACCAAAACCCTAAACTAACATTACATTTGCTCAGCCTTGTACAAATAGCATATAATCAAACCACCTTGGACGAGGAAAAACAACATTGTGTAACCCATGGTCCATACTCTTTTCCATGAACAAATCATACATTCCTTCATGTCTAATCCCATTTTTCTACAACAATGACAAAGAAAAGTCACAAATCCTCATATTTAAGAAACTCAAATCAGGGAATGTTTGGCATTTTTGCTTGAAAAACGATAAATGATTAATCTATTATCAAAATAGTAGCTCATTAATTTTCTGTTGATTGACTTAATCTTTCAGCCCTTATGAGTTAATTAAAAATATTCTATGGTTTTGCTATTATCACTTAGTGTGTGTATTTGAGTTGTGTATTTGTTCATTTTCGTTTTTCCTTGTAAAGCACTTTGTAATCTCTGGTGCTTCAAAAACAACCATTATTATAATAAATATAATTATTTTCACCATTATTATGTTTCAACACAAATTAATTTCACTCTGCCAGTTTCGTGTGTAACCGGGCACTTAGTAGTTCAGAAGCTTTGGTGACCTTTTGTAATTCCCAGCGTACTGGTCAGCCAACTTTAACCAGAACAGAAGTCTAATTAGCCAGAATATCTGAAAACACCTGTGTGGGTCTGCAGGGTCTATAATCCAGTCTGCATATACAGTATGTGTGATTTGTATTTCTCGTCAGATGAAAATACCTCCAGTTTTTTTCATGCAGTCTCTTTAGGTCCCTTCAACACTTTGTATTTTACGTGTGGTGTGTTGAATATCCTTGTCTAATACAAAGCACCCTCTGTAATGTGGCATTAGCTAAAATGCCATCAAGCTGCCGCACTGCATACACTCTATTACCCACCTCCCCCTGGAATATTAATCCCATCAAGCACAGGCTTTGGGTATAAAACACGTTGCTCTGTGAAACAATGCTCTTCTCGACCTTTATTAATACATATTGTTTTAATGAATAACTTGCTGATGGTGAGAGATCATGTGTTGATGATTTTCCTTTATGGGAGGGTCCTGGTTCCCCAAGCTGCCACCTTAATTTGACCTCTCAATTTACCATTACGTTGATAATAGGTTCATTCATCGGTGTGAATTGGTTAGGTTATTTTTTTAATCGCAGAACTAAATGGGAAGATTAGCTTTGCAAATTACTACTGATGAATGACCCATTAGGGAAATCGAGCAACTATAGGGCAACGCTCACGAGCTACTAGGCTGCTCATGTCCTGTGTGGACAGTCACAGAGCCGCCCTTGTATCCGACACTAGCCTTAAAACATTACCATTACTGGTCAAGTCATGTAACAGCATGACTATTTGTCTTGTTTTGACAACACATTTTGTAAAGCTTTAAAAAAAGGATTGCAAATAATAAATTTAATTATTTTAATTGAATGTGTATTCGGTTATTGTGCCCCTTACATAAAGCATGAGGTATAAGCTGTTTAGTACATTGTTTATAACAGACTCATTTATAAACATTTTTGTCTTTTTGCATTTGAAATACTTTATTGATCCCCACGGGGGTAATTACATTTTTGTTTCATATATTACACAGAGGCCCGAAATACACACACATGTACATGTACATGTACTATTGGAGAGATGTCAGAGTAAGGGGGCTGCCCAGTAATGGCGCCCCGAACAGTTCGGGGTTCGGTGCCTTGCTCAAGGGCACCTCAGCAGTAATATATAATTAGTAATATGTAATGTAGTTGTTTGCAGCTACAAGGGCATTTTGTTTTAGTGTGTATTAGTATTTAAGTATAACCTATAACTGTAAATCTTTTTAATCTTTTTTGTAACCACATAAATATAGTTTATTTTAAAGGGGCTGTACTCGACATTCAGAATATAAATATACTTACTACTTACTGCCTATTATGCATGTTGGCTTGTAGGGCAGCAAAAAAGGATTTCCTATTGCTGCAGAAGATAACCTAAATATAGCAGGAAATATTACTAAATTCACCAATGGTTCCAATCATTGACTTCCTTAGAAGTGATAAGTCAAATCTGCTAATAAATGTCAGATACTTGTCTAAATTTGACTTGTTTTTCAGCTCTCTCTCTCCTCCATTAGCTCGTTTTGTTTTGGACAGTGGCTTGAACTGAGCAGATGAAACGCCTACAGGACTCTTGTATTGTAACTATGGTGACTAGACTCTCATTAAATCAATTCCCTAAAATCTGTTGCATCCCTTCTCATAACAACCCTGTAATAATGATTTAGGAGCAGCTCTGCATCAAATACATACTGCCTGGAGAAAAATAAAGCACATTCTTTTACACTATGAGTTCATTATTTTGTATAACAAAAAGTAAAAACCTTTGCCTTTACATTTAGCAGTGAGAGATGTTGTGGTCTGCACTTGTTACACTGGTGTCTGAACTCCAAATAATAAACACAGTGTCAATAAATTACAAACCAGCTTTCACCACTTCTGTTTGCCTACATAATGCATCAAATTAAAATGCCTGTATGTTATATTTTTCATGAATCATTAGCATAGACATGTGCCAGAAACAAGTCTTGCATTTGAGAGAACAAAGCCAGAAACTACCTGGCTTTGCATGGATGCTATATATGTATTAACTACTCCTGCTGTGTTCACAGCAACACTGCCAGTGCCACTTTTGTTGAGAAATATTCAGGCTTGTTTTTTCAAACTGAATATTGCTTGGAAATATTGGCAGTCACAGGGTTTGTTTTCCTGGGCTTGTTTTCAAAATGTGTATGCTCTTCACAGCCTTGTTTTAGTTGACCTGCTTAATACACAGAAGATAAAACGGCCAGACAATCTCAGATAAAATACCAGCTGTCAATCATTACCACCTGCTGCTCGACTCTAATACCTGCACAAACTGTAAGACCTGTCTACACAGAGCACCCTCTCCGTGTCTCTTTGTATTTGTCTGTCTGTAACATCCACTGCAGTACATTGAGGTGGGCCTGCAGGTTTTCCATTAACCAACCATTCTCAGCAAGGGGCAAAAGACCACACCACAGAAAAAGGTTTAAAAGCTTAGTTTGTTTCTTATAAAATATGCAACACATCCTCATACCTAAATTACAATATAGGTTGATTTCCAAAGACTCCCAAAACGACCGTTCTGTTTACTGCCGCACATTAACAGTTTAATCATGTGACTATTCTATTTAACGTAACAGGCACGGTTTTAAATGGGTAGTAAACGTGAATCTGAACTAGTTAAGTTTAGGCAACAACACAAAAAACGTAGGGTTTGTTGACGCATGGGGCACGAACCCCAGTCTCCTGAGTGAAAGTCCTGTTTTTGTCTAAAGGCCCGGACACACAGAGCCGATAATCGGCCGTTGGACAGTCTGGCGAGGTCGGTGACTCGAGTCTGTTCGGTGTGTTCCGTGCCGTCGTCCTTCATTTTGACCGATTTTACATGTATAATTGGCGGGGTGGGCACTGCCGAGAGTCGGACTCAAATGACCCATCTGATTGGTAGAGTGCTAACCCGGAAACGGAGAGCGGAATGAGCGTGACTAGAGTCTCTCAAAATCTGACGAAAATCTTTTTGAACTGAAATGAAGACAGATTCAGCAACTGCATGGCATATTTCTCGCTTAAAATGTTTTCAGAAACATGTTTCGGTGAACTATTTTAGTACAATATGAGATCGTATTCTGAACAAGCCGCCATGACAGTCTGTCTTTGAATTTCCGGAGAAACAAGACCCACGTTTGTCCAATCAGCTGCCGGTTTTCATTTTTGGGTGACAATACAGATTAGCACCACCTGCTGTTATGGAGACGTATTATGTCTCGTCGCTTTGGTGTGTTCTGAGGCACTTTTTTGACCAATTTGGGGAGACTGATCAGCCCAACTGCCTTTTCTGCCGATGTTTTGCCGTCGGCTCTGTGTGTCTGGGCCTTAAAACGCTACGGTGCCAAAAAAGACATTGATTAAAGAAATACTGTTGAGGTTAAAAATAATAATAAATTGTCCTTAATATTTAATCAACACAACCAGAGGCGTTATTAGGATCTTTAAACATTGGGGGCTTTGCCTAGCCCAGAAAAATTATGTGGGCCCGGGGGTATGCCCCAGTGGAGATTTTATTTCTGGTAGTTAAATGCATCAATCTGGTGCAGAACAATAGTTATAATACGTATTTCAGTCCTCAAAACGCCTGCTGATTTGATGCAGACCGTTTGGTGTGTGTGTATGTATGTGTTTATTTTGTATTATTGAATTATATGAAACATTAGAAAGGCTTTTTGGAATTTATACATTCATAAAAGTCGCCACCAATGATATTACACATTGGAATGCTAACCATCAATTTTTAATATATTAACAACTTATGTAAATGACCACAATGCACAGTATTGTTCTAAGTTTGTATTGTAATTTTTATAGTGCTTTTATTTAGTTGTTTCCTGTTCTACAGGAAGTTAGCAAAGACATTAAGCCTATCATTAACAGTAATTTGACCGTGAAAAGTAAGCTACAGAGACGTTAGGAGAAAGTAATAAAAGGCATTAACAGTTAAGCTCCGGCCGCAAGTTGCTATGTTTGTAAATTATATGTAGCCTATTCTATGTTTATTCATTATGAATTTATTTTATATATGTGCTAACTATCTGGTGCCAACAGTTTTATTATTATGCTTTTGTTTATTTATGTATGTTCAGGTTTTATGTTGGTCTGTGAACCTCCAACCCGGTCTCACACCAGTTTGTTATTTTGATTTATTGATTTGTGTACAGGTCATGATTTTCTTGTTTATTTCGTGTACAGGTCACGATTTTCGAATGTGACCATTTCACGAACTGCCATGACACTGGGCTGCTCTGGGGGACGCAACAACGGGGAAATTAAACGCCACACGCCGGCGACAACAACGGGACGGACCGCCACACGCGGGACGCAATCCCCGGGCGCAGGGACATGATCCGCGGTCTCTGTGGTATGCAACAACGGGGACATGAAATGCCACACGCCGGCCACAACAACGGGATGGTTGTGGTTAGGAAAAGAAGAACTGGGAAGGGTTGTGGTTAGGAAGAGAATAACGCAGAAAGGAATTGCAACACACGGGATGCTATCCCCAGTCTCCTGTGTTGTTTGACCCATCCATCACCCTTGACCAACCTCCCTGCGCAGATTTTCGCCTTATCAGTACTACTCGCTACTGTAATCGTTCTGTGATCACGAAATATGCTTCCCATTGAAATACATTACTTTAAAATTCGTGCTCACCACACGAAAATAACAACATTAACGTGTTCAGTCACGAATCAATAGATTAAATAATGTGACCATTTCACGAACTGCCATGAGACTGGGCTGGAACCTCATAAGGATGAGAAATGAAAACGGCATGAGGCCATCAGTCTTTTTTTCAACTGGAATGCTACAACTTACCTGGTTGGGGTTGATGGCATCAGTGTATTAGTCTGATTTGGCTATGATTTTTCCGAAAATTACACCTTTCAAAGCTTTCTTAGAGACGGTTGCTAAGTGATAGCAAAAAATACGTCATGCTGGTCAGACCCCGCACGTAGCTGCATGTTCTATTCGCTGGGAAAATAAAGTGGACAAAGTTTGTTGTATCATGAGTTCTAAAAAAAAATAAATAAAAAAATTAAGAACTTACTAGGAAAATACTTGTTTTTGCAATTTGCATGTGCCATTTCCGGGGGAGCGGGTTATTCAATTGTTATTTTTGTAAAAAAAAAAAAAAAAAGAGAGAGATACAGTGCTACATCCAGGCCTATTTATAAAACATTCAGGGCTGGAGCCGGGCCCAGGCCTAACGATGCCCATGAACACAACAACTCCAAAATCGTTTAACTCAGTTTTGTCACACTTCTACGAAACCTGGCAATATTGGTATAATCTTTGATCATTTTTGGTAATGGATAATTAGTTTTTGTACATGAATGAACCTGTTTGGTGCTCCTGCCAAATTGACTAGGCTGTGCTACGTACTATAATAACCGCATTGACCAGCCTGTCTCCTAAAAATCACAATAATAAACAACTCATTTGCATTGGCTAATATGTTTTATAGAAAACATAATGCCAGCCACATTACATTGAGGACTTATGGATTCATGTTAACAAAGTCACTTAGCTGTTAGTTACCTTTTTAAAGGTACTCGATCATATGGCGATGTTGGGTGAAGTATTTCAAACAAAAGGAGGCTAGCTCGCCCCTCCCTCCTCCTCATCCCGTCCCCTCCCCCTCCCTTCTGTGCTTCCGCGCACTAACCTCCCCAACCCCCACCCTCAAATCCTTCTTGTCGGTTATTGGCTGGAACGCTGGAAGACTGTTATGTTTCGTGGTGCAGGTTGGCACAGTTTATTTTTGTTGGCATTAGTGGAGCCTGGGCTGTCTACAGAGACTGCGTTTTTTTTTTACAGTGTGTTCAGGGGACAGGCAGCTCGCGGATAGTGAGGAGATGTTTGCTGTATGTGACAAAAAATGTTGTCGCCTAAAAAAGGTGTGACATCGCTTAGAGCACCTTTTAAAGACACTCCAACTATCAATTTGTTGTAATATTATAGACTTGGAAGGTGGCAGGTCAAAGATGGCGGGTTACTCTTTTATAGAACAGAATTCACGTTACTTACAATGTGCTTTGATTGAGTTTTTTGCTGCACTATCAAAATGTCCAAATAAACTTCTCAAAGCACTCCAAACCAGCATAATTCACTTCCTGGCTGTCCATCTTTTTGCTCATTGAGTTATTGTAAGACTAACGTAAACTAGTCAACAAACAAACAATGGTTCTCAGCTCATGCATACTATATGTTGTCTGTTGTCTCTAAATACCTCTTCTCATTCTCTTTGTTAGAGCATTCTAACAAGAAACAAATCACAGTGATAAACCCACCCATAGTTTATTATGAATGTCTGGCTGTTTGTGCCTTCTGCACGTTCATCTGCTAAGGGGGGGGGGGGGGGAGGGGGCTGGGTTGATGATGTGAAGAAGTAACCAGGCTTTTATGTTAATTCATCAGCTGGCAATCATGGTGGAAAACAGCACCAGTTGCAAGGAGGTTGTGTGGCTGTGTGTGGTGTGAAGATCATGAAAAGAGATGTGTAAAAGATTATGTATCTCAAATTATTATCACTTCACACTGATCATTATCAAACTTAAAATACCAAAGAAGTGACACTGGCATACCTTGACATGTGCTGAGGAGAGGATCATTTCAATTTGCACAAGGAAATCATACATTTTAGAAGCAGAAAAACAGTACATTATACTGCAAATATTTTTTCAGCAAATTTAAATTGTAATTGTATAGTTTCTCAAAAGGCAGGATAGAGGAAAAGGCAAACTCACTGAATTTGTGCATTATTTAGCAAACAGCTTGTTGGCGTCCAAAAAAAGAGTATAGCATGTAGTCTCTGTTAGTCTACAGGTAGGTAGTCTCCTGGATAAAATAAGATTCTACATGTGGTATTTGGGTAGATGTGTAGATAGGTAATGATATTTTAATTAACTTTTTGTTTTAGGTATTTCAATGTACAGGGGCCCTGAGGTGCAAAAATGATAAACACAAAAAAAACATATATTGTTGCATTTTAGTTCTGGGGGCCCTGAGATGAGGGAAACTCTGAGTTTTCTGTTTCAGAAAGAGCTGTAACTTAACCTCAGAGTCAGTTACTATGATAACTGAGCCTGTGAACCTAACCTGGTCGGGAGCAGGTTTTCTTCTCTCAGTCTCCTCCCTCTGACACAGCGCTCTTTCATTTCCTCATTCATTCATTCCGTCTGTATCAGGCGCATTTTAGCTCAGTTTGTTATCGGCATGAATTTAAAAAAATGGTGTTGGTTTATTAACCATGGCAGACTATACATTTTTCTAAAAACATGGCATTTCCTTTTGTCGCCGATCCTGTTGATGAAGAAGCTGCTTTACTTCTGCTTTACTTCGCAGGGTATTATATGTCGGGAGATGATATTGAAGCCCCGACATTTTAATTTTCAGATAACTTCCTATTTGAACGGTATCGTTTTTCTTCCCAGTCTTATCTGCCCTTATATCACTAACGTCACCCATCTTGGGCATGCTCTACATCCCAGCAGATTATTTGTGTCACATTAATAATTTTTTTTTTAAACGGCAGTAAAAGCCACTCTATAGCAAAGCGCTGTCAGAAGAGTGTGACTCGCTCTGAAACGTTTTTTAAACCTTTTTGTAGTGTTCCCTGGACACAAACAAAAAGGAGTTCCACAGTATTTCAGGTGAATGATGTAAACCCTTTGAAATGAAAGATTATGAATTATAATTCTGTTAATGATGGTGCTGCAGCCTCAGTGGGATTAGTAGGCGTAGTACTTTTTTGCCCACAGTATTGCACCTAAATGAAATAGATTATAGGTTCAATACCATTTCACCAGTAATATTAGGCTATACTTAAATATGATACACTAGCCTATATTGGAATATATACGCATTTACTCTAGCAGCAATTTTCTGCCACGCAAATTCTCTTTTTCAGCAGCCGCTGTGTTGTTTTGTGAACTCGCTGTTTGTGTGCATGAGTATTTCCGCCGACCCGTTTGTTTGTTTGTGGTTGTTACCATGGTGAATCGTAGTATCATGGCTCTATTCATGCTGCCTTTTTTTTTTTTTTTTTGTGTGTGTGGTGGTGCACGCGCGTGAACTTACTCTGAGTTGATTGAACCAACTCTTATCAGCTGTTCTGAAACCGAAAACTCAGCTGTCCCATCTCAGGGTAAATCAACTCAGACATCAGGGTTAGACTCAGTTTGGTAAACCTCCTTCCTGAAATGGGGCCCTAGTCCGTTTCATGTTCACACGCTTTTTAAAAACCATGAGCTGTATACTTGAAGCTATACAGACTGACTTTGATTGGACAGTTTTGGTAATGTCATCCTGAGTCATCAGGACCTGCGTGGGGAAATAAAATTCTGGTGACGGACAGCAGTTCGTACTGCAGTTTAATGCTTCTAATGTGTCTATTTATTTTCTCTGGTGTCACAAAGAGCTCATGGAGAAATAACTGATTATTAATTAGTATCGTTTGACTACAAATCAACAGCATGTCATGAATAATGACAAACGGGTAAAGACGGGATGAAAAAGAGGCATCCTTTAAAGCAATATTCTAGGAGGGTTATAGTGGGATCGCTATGTCACACACTTTTGAATGGACTTAATGACCTGCCAAAGTCCATGGAGTAGGATACAAGCACAACAGAACGCTGATTTAACTGTCAAATTAATGAGGGAAAATCCCATACTCGCGTTGACATGCATATGTGTTACCATGGTTACCAAATGATTTGCATAAATGTATACATTGCTTATACAGACGTCTTATTATAAATTAGCAGGATTTATTAGACCTCTGCAAATGGTCCAAAATGTGGCAGCATGTCTCCAGCCAAATACAGCTCATGTCACCCCACTTTTCATTACTATGCACTGGCTCCCTGTTCGGTTCAAGTCACTAATGCTTGCCTACAGAGTAGCCACTAGCACAACATCCACCTACCAGAATTACCTCATTCAGGTTTATGAGCCTTCTTGATCACCACAATCTGCAAATGAACGACTAGTCCTATTACCAAACTCGATTCGGTTTTCAGAATCCCCTAGACCTGAACCCTTCTGAGAGTAGTTACTCACCTAAAAAGCTCTCTCTCGCTCTCACTCTCTCACTCTCACTCTCTCTCTCTCTCTCTCTCGCTCTCTCGCTCTCTCACTCTCTCACTCTCTCGTTAGTTAGTTAGTTAGTTTTAACTGGGGCTGTAAATGCGTATATATATTCCAATATAGGCTAGTGTATCATATTTAAGTATAGCCTAATATTACTGGTGAAATGGTATTGAACCTATAATCTATTTAATTTAGGTGCAATACTGCGGGCGAAAAAGTACTACGCCTACTAATCCCACTGAGGCTGCAGCACCATCATTAACAGAATTATAATTCATAATCTTTCATTTCAAAGGGTTTACATCATTCACCTGCAATACTGTGGAACTCCTTTTTGTTTGTGTCCAGGGAACACTACAAAAAGGTTTAAAAAAAACGTTTCAGAGCGAGTCACACTCTTCTGACAGCGCTTTGCTATAGAGTGGCTTATTTAATCACGATTAACCGCATGATTGTCCATAGTTAACTCTTTTACTCTAAAATTAATTGCACATTTTTTTGCTCATGTCAACATCAGAGCAGACAAATATTCTTGCTTTATGCAAATGTTTATTACTATTGCAAAAATCCAAAACAATGACAAATACTGTCTAGAATATTCTCCAGAATAACCTTAAAGGTACTGTATGCTAAAGAAAATGCTCAAAACATAATATGGCAAACTCAAGCCCATCAAGCAACAACAGATGGGCATATTGACCTGAATGTAACATTACTTGGTAATAGTACTAACACAATTTAGAGCCCTGACAGGGTGACCCCGACGCAAAATGCTGCATCGCTTCCTTCCCAAATCACAGCACGTGTGTGCGTTAATCGCGCATTAAAAAAGGAATTTGAGTTAACTCGTTATTATTGCATTAATGTTGACAGCCCTAGTTTTAACCTAACCAAACAGGTTAGATGTAAAAGCACCCTTACAATCTCAGCTATTCTGTAGCAGTATGCTGAATGTAGGCGTGTCCTCACCACTGTACTTAAAACACCATCAGGAGTGCACTCCATTTGAACTTAACGCTTGTAATGAGGCAAGGTGCTGCCATCGCTAAGCAAACTAATTTACAGGCAGGTACACATCTGAACAAGCACCAGCCATAAGTTGCATTCAAACATGGGTTTAGACAAGTATTGACCACCTGCCTGTGTCCTGACTAAGTGCAACACCATGAGGGGAAAAAAAGAATCTGAGTCACTGCATTTAAGTTTAAAGTTTTAACCTTTGCTTTTCTTGTTCAAATTAACTGTTGAGGTCTTTTGTGTGTGTCTTTTGAGGCCCCACACACCTCAATTAGCAAATTTGTTGTGCTATAGTCGAGTCAGCCACAGTGGCTTCTAGAAATGATTCAAATGTTGAATATGCACTTACCTATTTTGACTGTCAGACTTCCAGACATTTTTTTTCTTGCTTTAAGAATTAAGAAATTCCACATAAGGTTGGATATAATATCTTTGGCAGACAATGCCGTTGTAAATGCTGATGCCTGTTTGTCATCAGACTACTTAGGGAGGCAGACAGTTTTTAAAATGTCCAACTTGGTGATACTTTGAGTCCTTACTTAAAACTTGTTTAAACTTGTTCTTGCAAAAGTTAATGTGACACAAATTTGCTCATTTATGGAGATAAAATTTAACAATTAACATTAACATCAATAAAGCAGCAGACATTTTATTTAACCATTATTTTGTTTATTTATTGTATTTAAACTTTTATTTTTCACAGTATTTATATTTACTTTTGTAATTTTCATAATGCTAGACCAGGACTGCATTACTATAAAATTCCCACAATTATTCATTTCCTTGTGGTACTGGTCTACGTTTGTGTTTGGTTTAGTACGTATTTCTGTCATACTGCCTGTTCAAGTGACAGCAAGTGTTCAGCAGCATGTGGTCCATTATTCATGAAACGCCTCCTAAAATAAATTATTGTTACTTGTAACTAAGCTACAGGCCTGACTGTGCTCTTAGCAGGCAAAGAAATAATTGAGCCTTTTGGGTAGAGGAATGCTTCTTGCTCAAGGCCCCCAAAAAGTTGAACGCCAGTCCTGTCTGGGAGCATTTATCATAAAAAAGCAACCCTCGCTGAGCTATGTTCAGTCACGCCAGGATTTTGGAGTCAAATCCTTCAATACATATTACCTTACCCCGAATGAAATATGACTTGCATCTATTGGACAGGAAGAGAGTGTGGTGTGATTGGGCACAGCATGTCTCTCCTCATTCGCCATGAAGCTAGGCTATTCAAAGTGGTTATAATGACAGCTCAAACAGGGAGCCTTCTCTGGGGATAAAGATAAGTGTGTGTGTGTGTGTGTGTGTGTGTGTGTGAGTGTGTGAGTATGAGTGAGTGAGTGTGTGTACAAGGAGGGGTTACAGGAGAACAGGCAGGGAGAGAGAGAGAGAGAGATAAATCACTGCAGCATACTTTAAAGCATGGCACCAATCACAATGTTTCTATTGCCCTTTCTTTCATTAATTACACTTTTCTTTCATTCTATGTTCTTCCTGTTTCCTAACCATAAAAGCACTTTTATTGTCAGAACAGTCTCACAATGTTTTCTCTACAGTACTGGTTATTGGTATTACAAACCAATAAATAAATAAAAACCAAATAGATATAATAATAATAATAATAATAATAATAATAATAATAATAATAATATTAATAAGAAGAAGCATTATGCAGAACAGCCGTTTAAACAAAACAGGCAACCACATTTGCAGCAGCATTTGACACAACACATGCAGTGAAGACGTGGTGAGGTGAGTGGGGACACTGTGAGCCTAAAGATGTTGCATTTGTTGATTTGCAAACGGTCTATAATTGATCAAAGCCCATTGTTATGTACTGGGTTGCCGTTCTTTGAGTTATGGTGGTTGTGGGAACAAATTGCGGTCTGTGGTGTGCTTACGGGACATTTAACTGAAGCTGTATGTTTGGCCGGACAGATATAAAGCACATTATGAACAGTGATAGTAGAGGTGGAGATGGGTGGAGCAGTATAAAGGCAGAGCAGGTCAGGTAAGAAATATGGGACATGAAGTGTGTGCTAAACATTTACCACATGCTACATTTCATAGCGCATTCTGTTTGGTTTTGTAAAAATAGTAGTGACTGATTTATTATTAGATGAGAAGATTGATTTCCAATCTTAGTGCTAAGCTAACTGGCTGCTTGCAGTATCATATTTAACAAATACTGAATGAGAGTGGTATCAATCCTCTTATCTCACTCTCCTACAGAGAACAAATAAGCACTTGCAATAGATATGAATGGTGTTCAATAGGATGAGAAAATGTCATTCATATATAAACAATAGCCTATATTACAATTAATGTAGACGGTACGTGGGAATATATTGGTAAGCTAAAACTTCTTTAACAACGCTTTCATTCTCCACACATTTTAATTGGACCCAATAGCACGCCAAAGATGCCAATAATCGGACATTACCATGACAATTTGGTAATCAGCAGTGGATTTTTTTCTTCCAGTGATTGATATGGATTGACATGGCAGATTTGCTGTCGGTAAACACTGGAATAATGTGAACATGAATACTGCATGGTTCCTCTAAAAATAGTACTAAACACATTTACAAATGACATTTTTTGACAGAGCAGTGATAATACTTATGTCAAAAACACTGCAAGACCTACCAGCATCACCTCGTCAACCAAGTGTTGGAGACCCTTTAACCTGAGTAGACATCCAACTGAATATAAATGAAGTCTAACATCGGCGATTCTGCCTGACAGTGGACTTACTCAATAAGAATACATAGAAAATGTTCCACCAGCTCTTCTATGATACTCAGACTCGCTTTGTATTCTTGAACCAAGTGTCTTGACTTCATCCTTCAGTAGGCAGAGTTATACTATGGTGGAAAAGCTCCAGCTGGTCTCAGGCGAGGAGAAGCTGTGCGAGGCGGCCTGGTGCTGTTTGGTTGGGGCTAGGGCAGAGGGTAGGGCTGGACCTATACGTGGATGTTATAATTCATGCAGCTTTGCACACTGGCCAGGGATAAGCTCACCTCAAGGTCGGGGAGCTGTGAGTGGAATACTCATTGGGAAGTCTGGGCTTTTTTTCACATCTCTGCACATCCCTCTCCAGCTCCTCGCAAATGAGGAAAGATTCTGCGATGTGCAGCAGGGCCAGTGTTTTAGCGCAATTGCCAAGAATGAAATCTCTGGCAATAGACACCTAATTGCTGTTTTAGTGGTGCTGTTTATCTTTTTCCATGTGGAAGGTGTGGTAAATTGGCAGAATAAACCACAATATATTTTCCTACTGAATGCAACCACTTCTGTTTAACTGCAAGTGAAAATATGTTGCAGTTTTACCCCTAAAGTATACAAAAAATATTGTTGCTATAGCATAGAGATTTTAATGCAAATTTCATGTCAATTCAAGATATGCTTTCTGCATAATTCTAAACAGAAAAAGTGTAAGTGTGGGAGTCTAGCATGCAGATTTCATTCTACATGTATATTTAAAAGATATCATGTATACATAATATACATACTGTGCTGTAAACCCACCACACCCATGCTTACACATATTCACACAAAAGTAAAAACCAAAACAAATCCTACACGACTGCGCACACACACAAATGAAAGGAGATCCCAGGGAACACTGACAAGTGTGCTTACCATAGCCTGAGGTAAAACAGAAACACAACAGAAACAGTCTGCTCTCTTGCAGATCCATGACAATAACAAATTGAGGGAGTTTACGTCTCATATATTATTTATATTATTTGATAGGGTTGTAGGCGATCTACATGGGAGAGACATTCTGGAGAATACAGAACATCTTGGAAGTTTGGTTAAAAGGAGCTGCTTCCTCCAAGCCTTGTTGGATGTATGTTTTTTTTATCTGTCACATTTAAATGTGAATAAGATACTTGTTCCTATTCTCTCCAGCGCTGCAGCACTCAACCAGACACACAAACATTATGAAACACTAAATCACTGATGTCAGTCAATGGAATAAGAAGTTTTACCAAAGAATTATGTATTTTCTACTAACAAAATGTATCTGGATTTTTTGTATTCCACATGGTTAATTACAAGAAAAAGTGCATTCTTGTGTTTGTGGTATATCAGAAGTGGATGTGATTTATTTTTCTAATTGTCTAATATTCCTCTACTCTACCTGCAGGCTAGAGGATTGTGACTAATATTTAAATACTATATGTGTGGTATTTGTTGTCTAACAAAATTACGTTTCTTAATGTTTTGTCTCGAGTTTTGTAAAACAAATTAGATGAATTTCATAACCTATAAGTCAGTACAAGACAGTGAAAGGAAAGAGAAAATTCAAACCGTAATTAATTATATAGATGGAAAATGAAAAAAATACACAGCATTCATCCAGTCTCTACGGAAAGGAATTTTTTTTGAAGGATATGTATGTGATGCTGATAGCTGAGAGAGCATAAATGCTGGGATTAGTGGAAAGTACAAAAAATGCAGTAAAAAGGGAAAGTAGGGAATAAGAAAGCAAGTTTTCTTAAAATGCTGTTAATGTATGCTTGTGGCTTTATAGGCTGTACATTCTACTGCAACATCCTCTCTTAGCATCTGCTGTTCTTCAGTGTAAATGTTTACACAATTTTTAAAGATAGGACAATACAGCAATTTTAAAAAATATGCATGCATAGAAAGAGTTGAGCCTTCAATCACAATGGCAGTAGATGGGGAAAGTGAGTGCTTTCTTGAAGTATTTGGTTTCTAAAGAAACCATCCATCTCAAGCCAAAATATCTGCTTTTAGTTTAGTGTTTAAAGATGTATCTGCATAAGTGAAAACATAGTCTTAAAATACTGACACATAAACTGTTTGATATCCCACTAAATTCCTGGGGGTCCTCATTGACGACTCACTCAACTTTAAATGTCATATTGACTATCTCGTAAACAAACAAAGTATGTTGGTTTGTTTTATAAGATCAGACATTTCCTTCCTCTGTTTTCCCTTCTCACATTGTATAAAACTCTCTTTGAACCACACCTTAACTATTGTAATGTGAAATGGTGTAACACTTTCACCAGCCATCTCAAAAAACTTTTATCTTTGCAAAAGAAAGTCATACGGGCTCTGTCTTGGTCAGAGATAAATTCCCCCACCCAACCTCTATTCCATCGTTTTGAGTTACTAAGACTGACTCAGCTAAATGAATATCATAATGCCTGCTTTATGTTCCAAATTGTCAACAGACTGAACTCTAGATTGAGTAGTCTTGTTCCCATCTCCAGCCCCCAGCATACATACCAAACGAGAATTAAACCACTAATATCAGGAAAATGTCACAGATATGTGCGCGTCAGTATGAGTGTTGTCTGTAGGGGGCCGCAGATTTGGAACAGGATTGATGATGGCCTCTAGGTGTTGCCCTCTATCTCCAACTTCAAAAGGCAATTAAAAAAACATTTCTTATTAACCTATATTTAATATAAAACTGTTCTTTCATGGATCACTGGGATGTATGTGTATGATTGTATGTGTATGTAACGTTATTTATGTATTGGTGCGCCTTCTGCGTGCATTTATTCATCATCTAGATACAGGTGGTAACTGTGTATTTTATAGTCTGTACCACTACCCTTCCATGAATTATGGGCCCCCACCTATAAGCTTTTTTAGCTTCTTTGGGGGACCCATTCACTCTACTCAATTTGATCTTGTACCCCAACTGTATTATTGTAATGTTTGAAGTGGTATTGTGAATAAATTAATAAATTAATAAATAAAAATATAAAACAGGAAATTGGACATCTGAAAAGTTTTAAACATCATTTCCATGTGAAATTAGACACTTTATTATTTGCACGTGAACGACTGTCCAGATGGCGAGCATGCAGTAGAACTATGTTATGTCCACGGTGCACTTAGAGAAAAATTATTATGCCATCAAAGTCTAATTTTTAGGACAATATCCTAAATTGTTGTAAAGACGATGTCCAATTCGCTTTGATTGGAGAAACAACCTGACATATGTAGATTTATGACATTTTTATAAGAGCTGAGAGATAGTGAGATCAAACTTAATTAGTAGTCAAGTGAGCTGCATCAACTCTCAGAAAGAGAATAATTAGAGTTCAGATGAGCTGGATCAAAATATTCATCAGAATCATAATAAATATTAAGTCTGACTCTACATTATCACTCATCTACATTACAGTTTCTGTATTACTGATTCTTCATGATTGCAACTACATACTAGTATTATACAATTCTAAAAATAAGCTCTTTCTTCAGTCAGACATACTGTATTTACAGGCACAAAACAATTGAACAGCATTAAGCAGTAATGATAAGCAATACAAAACCAGCAACATAAGAGAATAAGTGAAAGGTTTGTTTGGTTGGCTGTATAATGAGTATAGGTGGGTTTTCAACCTAGATTTAAAAATGTCAACTGAGTGAGCTTCTTCACATGTAGTAGGAGGCCATTCGAAAGACGAGGGGCACGGTAGGAGAATGCTCCTTAACCAACTGTTTTTTTGTTTACCAGGGGAATGACCAGGAGACCAGCATCAAGTAAGCTAAGAGTGCATGCCAGTGCATATGGGGTAATAAGCTCAGATAAATAAAGTGGTGTGAGTCCATGCAGGGCCTTATATGTTATAAGAAGAACCTTAAAATCAGCTCTAGCTTGCAGTGGTAGCCAGTGAAGAGAGGCCAGAACGGGTGTCGTGATCATATTTTCTAGTTTAGTTTTCAGGCTTCAGTGTTCTGAGCAAGTTGAAGGCCTCTAGTGGCACAAATTGGAAGACTAGACAAAACGACATTGCACTAATCAAGTCGGGAAGACACAAATGCATGGATTACATTTTCAGCATCACAAAATGTCATGTGAAGGTTTTTGATGCTCGAGCTTTCAGAGATAAATCAACTATCAATATCAATACACAGATTCTTAAACAAGTGACCATGTTTGGCTGATCTTAGTACTAATAGCGCTGTTTTATCAGCATTCAACAGCAGAAAGTTCATACCCATCCATCTGTTTGTCTGATACACATGGCTCTAAATGTATGAGTTGGGGAAGGTTGTTTGACTGTAATGGTACATATAGATGGGTATCATCAGTATAGCAGTGAGATTTAACATTGTATTTGCTAATAATGTCAGGAAGGGGGAGCATATAGATGGAAAAGAGCATTGGGCCAGGGACCGATCCCTGGGGAACACCAGATTTCACTCTAGACGAGTCAGAATTGGTATTGTTGTAATTGACATGTTCAGTTATATTTGATAAATATGACTGAAACCATGAGAGGGCTGTCCCCTGTACACCAATATAATTCTCCGAACGGTGTAAGAGTATGCTGTGGTCCACAGTGTCAAAAGCTGTACTTAGGTCGAGGAGCAGGAACGGAGATGTTGAGTCAGAGTCTGCCGTAATAAATAGATAATTTACTACTCTGGTCAAGGCAGTTTCAGTTGAGTGTCAGGAACGGAAGCCAGATTGAAATTTATTAAAAAGATTGTTGTTGGATAAATGGGTAGTAAGTGGGCATTCAATTTCAATTTTATTTATAATATCAAATCATAACAAGTTATCTCAAGAGTCAAGTGTCTAGACCACACTCTATAA
This sequence comes from Zingel zingel, assembly GCA_023566125.1. Taxonomy (NCBI): domain Eukaryota; kingdom Metazoa; phylum Chordata; class Actinopteri; order Perciformes; family Percidae; genus Zingel; species Zingel zingel. The sequence continues at coordinate 24,601,560 of CM042315.1, forward strand.
TTTACAAAGACCCAACAATTAAAGTAATTCCCCAAAGTGCAAGCTTTTAGTGCAACATTAGTGAGGAAAAACTCCCTTTTTGGCAGAAACCTCGAGTGGTGAGGAAAACACCGTGTCTGACGGTGCCGGTTGGGGGTGTGATGAACAGTGGCAATTATAGTCACAATAAAGATAATGGAACTATGACTAGACATAGTAGTTGTAGTAGTTCATGGCGTAGCAGGGCACTGCAGGGTGTAGCAGGGCACTGCAGGTTGATTGTAAAAGGTAGATTAGAGATTGGCCTGTAATTGTTAAGAACTTGTGGGTCAGTATTTCTTTTTTTAAGCAGTGGTTTAACAACTGGTTTTAAAAGCTGAGGGCACAGAACCCACGGAAAGCGACAGATTAATAATATTAAGAATATATTGACTTAAAACAGGAATTAGCTCTTTGGTTGGAACTGTGAGAGACTGCAGTTTGTCTGGGTCGCAGTGCCAGGATTCACCAAGATACTGGAGGATTTGTAGCCTGGATTCTGAGATGAGTGTGGACAAGTTAAATTATTTCTAAATGAGTCAATCTTGCTTGTGAAGAAGTTCATAAAGTCATCAGCCGTCAAAGAAGAGCTGTGTTTAGCCACAGTGTCAAACAGAAACAATTTTTTTTTTTTATAGTGTTGATCAAATTAGATATGTTGTCCTAGCAGCTGAGAGTGCTCTTTGATATGTCCTAAAACTCTCAGCCCAGGCTATGTGAGAAGTCGCATGTTTAGATTTGCGCTACCTGCACTCAAGTTCTGTTTGAGTGCGTGAGTGTAATTGGTGAACCATGGTGGCGTTTTCATCTGTGCGTTTCCTGGTATAAGAGGTGCGACAGAGTCAAGTGTGTTAAGCAAGGCACTGTTCAGGTTGTCTGTGATATTATCAATGGAAGCAAGAGTAGTATTTCAGGAAGTATGTCAGGTAAGCACTCAGCCAGTGTAGACTTAATGTTGCTGTCAATACGGTGATAGATACGGCGATATAGGAGAACAAGTTTGAATGTATATATGCAATACCACCCCCCTTTTTCTCTTCTCTAGCAGAGAATAGGAAGCTGTAGTCCAGAGGAGAAGCCACACTAAGTATTGCTGAGGCACTGGATGAGAGCCAACATTCAGTGAGGAATAAGAACCGTAGTCCATACTGAGAAATAAAATCATTAATGTAGAAACTCTTTCTAGAGAGTGATCTAATATTTAATAGTGCAAATTGTAAATCACCAGAAGGGGACTTACGAGAATGTAATGTGTCCGGTTTAGCTATTGTCTGTTGACGAGGAACAGCAGTCAGGGTTGATAATTGTGCAAACTAAGTTGAGTACACCCTGTTACCTCGATCTCTAATCAGATCATAAATTTTAAACATCATATCATCAGGGCTGCATTCACATTGAGAAGTGCTTTGTGATGGACAGTTCAAGGGATGAGTCAGGAGATTGTATTTAATTGCACAGCAAGCTCAATGCTCATAGACAGCAGTGTGGACCCTCTGTAGTTTGGGTGAAGGCAGCCATGTTTTAAAAGGTCAACTCTGTTAAGATTAATACAATCAACCAATACATACTTATATATTGACATCTGTTCTGTCACACTGTGTTGTGTAGCAACTAGTGGAATCATAATTAGGATTGCTGTCAGAGCCACTAACAGGTGAAGCAGTAATAAAGTAATGAATAGAAGTTTTAACCTTATTAATTTACAGTTTCCCAAGAGGTTTAGTTCATTACTGTATGATTTTATTTTAATCCATAGTAATAGAGAGCTTACCAATTAAGACATTAAGAGTATCTAGAAACCTCAAATTCGGGACAGTCCCGAAATCCAAGCAGTTGTCCCGAATCCTGAATCCTGCCCTAATTGTCCTGAAAATTAGAGCAAAGTTTCAAGAGCAGACTCTCTAGTTGTTATAGTCTGATAGAACACTAAAAACTGTTCATGGTGATTGAGTCGTCCTGCAGCCAGCTCCCGGTCCAGCAGATGGTCCGCTCTGCCTGCGACCCGCTTCCAAAACGTTCCGAAAGTCCTCCTCGTCTCCAAAATAAAAGCCCCCAACCCCGTCGGGAGACAACGGGGTGGCATCACAGCTGAGGGTCACCACAGTCTGCGGTTGAAATACTTAACCAAAGGTTAATTACAAAAAGTACAACCTTTTTGTCCCCTTTTTATGTTATAGAGTAGATGAAGAGAGCGCAAGTTGCAGCCATGAGGCCAGGGAAAGTGCACGTGCAGGCAGCCAATGAAAATAATAAATCATTTTGGTGCGGAGTTTTGAAATTGATTTTGATTTTGACTGGCTCTAGCTAAGTTACAGGAGGTTGACTGACTCGCAGCACTTCAACACGTGTGTTTTTTTCCGCCTGACAAGCCGACCGGATGTGACATGGGGGCGTGGCAGTATCGACGATTCCATTTTGTGACTTAACTTTGATCGTTTCTGATTTAAAATCGAAATCGTGACACCCTTAATATTCAATAACCAAACTTACGAGCCTTAATGATCTCAAGCAATTCATTATTTAACAAAAACACTTGTAAAAGATATATGGGTCATTCAGATCTGCGATGCAGCTACCTGGTACCATGATATCTTTACAGGACTCCTGCAGTACAGTATACATTTGCTCATTACTTAAGCAGCATTCATGTCATTGTTCAGACCATAACTATAAGAAGGAGAGTCGCGAAAACTGTCCTACTTTTCATTCCAAGTTGTAGATATCAGGAGTTGGTGAAAATAACAAACTGGCAGTTACATCGTCCCGTCAACAATGATTTTAGTTGACACAAAAGCTGCGGTAACAGTTGTTTACTTAATGTTTTTCACAAACATCGAAGAAATATGTCCCTGGATGTCCAGTTGATGTAGCTGCGTTGCAGTCTGATTGGTCGTGGCTCTGTCACATCTTCATTGTTGTCATTAAAACAATGGAGCATCAGCAGAGCACAGCACTCACAGAGCATTCTTTTCTGTTGCTGCAAGACGCTTCGATAATGTGTCCAGTAGAGCTGGAACACGACACAGAAGCCTCCAGCAAACATTAGTAAGAATAGTTATTTCTGGAAGCCATCTTACTACAACCTGTACTGCTGCGTTGATCTCATCCACACATATTGCCATTTTTGTTTGGAATTGATTCTAGCTCTGGCACAGGATGAAATCTCCATTCTTAATCCTGCCAATGTTTTTCCCGAGCAACCAGTGAGCACAACATCAAACCTATTTGAACCTATTGAAAATAAAATCAGACATGTGAGTTGGCGATTCAGGGGTCTTTAGATCCCCTGTATCAGTGATATTAGAAATAATGTTAATCCTATACTTATACCATAGATAAGAGATAATGTTTTACCCTGGTCAACAGAGTAAAGTAGTTTCATTGCCATCAAACACTTCAGTTACTGTACATCATTTTTAGGTGAATACATTACCACTGAATGAGCAAAAATTGGATTGAATGTTTTGTAAATTTAGTTTTTGTATGCAGCACTGTGATTTGATTCCCTCCTACTACAACCATACCTTTGTCGTCTGATTACATACTATGTCAACTCTCCTCAATCTCTAAATCCATTGAGAATATTATGCCTGGCCTCTTATTCTTTCATCATTCAGTTTTGATTTATACAGTGCAGGATGAACCATAAACACATGTCAAGTATTGAATGGCTGACAAATTCCACTGCAAAGTGAAATGTATTATACAGATAGACAACACATAGATGAAAATGTGCATGGGCTGCAATAAATTACGTGCCTTTATGTGGTGCGTGCACAGTATGTGCAGAGTTGATATGGCTCAGACTTGTTCTTCAACATCCCACTAACTAAAGGAGAAAATGACCCCAGATGTCCACTAGGGGACACTAGGTTTGCTCTGTTGAATTGAAGCTCAGCAATTGACCCTCTCACAGTAAGGACATTCCCAAAAGCCCAAAAGGACTGGCTGTTTAGAAAATTCATTTTAGATATGCATTACAAATCCATGCAGGCTGAGATTGCAAAAAAAAAACACTAAATTGCAGCCATGGTATTGTTTTCCAAATGTAGAGATAGAAGAAACAAAGACCAAGGCACTTGTTCTCTTTCTTTGTAAACACTCATGTATGCTTTTGTTGTACTTAATAAGAAATTAAGTAGCAAGATGTTGCGGGAACGCCACAACACCTTTTTAGGCAGTGGGTTGTTTGATGGTTGTATCAACAACGTTTGTGACTTTGACAATGGACACTGCTGTACCAATAGTCAGTTTTGGTTTCTTTTAACAACGATTTTTTCCTAATTCTAACCAAGTTCAGTTGCCTAATCATAACCGAAATTTAACCACAGCAGAGGCACATCCAGGGTTCGGACAAGGTGCTTGAATTTTGAAGGGAAAAAATCAAGTTCTAAAATACCTTGAAAATAGCCCCTATTTTAACAAATTCCTTAAAAAGTCCTTGAAGTAAGGGATAATAGGGGCTTTCCTAATGGAGGGATTTTTGCAGTTCTTAGAACTAAACGTTCCTAGAACACTTTTTTTCGTCGTGTTCCTTTTTTAGCTCCTACTTCAGAGCAGGGTCTTTTCTTTTCCCTTTTCCTAGGTGTACTTGATTGGTTGAACTTATAAGTCACGCCCACTGCCAACTCGGAACTTGCAGACAGAGCAACAACCAACAACGGGACATTTTTAACAATTTTTACCATCTTATTCATGATTAAATTCACTTCTGACAACGTTTTAGGCGAGAAATTAACTGTTTAGATTTCGGTGTTGTTGCCAAAGTTGTCCACTCGTTCGTGTGCAAGGAAGTCTTTCATTGTATTAACTGCCCATTTTGTTTCTTGTGTCAATCTCATCTTTTTGATTGAATTCTCCTGGTGCAGCCCATTCATTTAGAACACTGAACAGAAAGTTTCACTGGAACTACTTAATAGTTGTCTATTATTTTAATGGGAACCCTGCAGCCAATCAGAATAGAGTATTCACCCAGACTATGGTATATATATTCACATGAACCACATAATGCTGTCTTATATTTTGATCAAAGTTTTGGTCATCAAGTCATTAGGCTATAATTAAGAATCAGAAATCGCTCATCTTTTTCTTTTTAATTCTGATGTGTCACCGTCTCACTCTCCTTTCATCCTTGCCTTGATGAGCTGTTACCGAAAACTAAATATGCCAGGGAATTGTAAATTTAATTTAGCAAATTCTTGTAAGCGTGTGGTAAACAATGCTTGTGGTGTGTGATGGATCTTTTTTTAACTGTCTATGTACTTTGTCTTCATACTTTGTCTAAATGTTATTAATAGACCTGGCTGGTGGAGGCAGGGGCTCGCTAATGTAGTACTTGTGTGGTATCTGAACAGGTCATGACTTTGTATACATTTGTACTGAGGATTTTCTTGTAAGGGATTTCTTTGACCCTTACCCTACTTTTACTGAAACATCTGGAAACTGTTAACATGAGCAGAAGAGCCCTCTTGGACAGAAGAGTCCTTATTTGGAGATGAGCCAGAAAAGAAGGTATCATTGGTCAGTTCTGACCAAATCATGTTAATGCAATGCACAGAATATATACCATATGCACACAAAGAAAAGGCAGAACGACTTATTGGAAGAATTGGGTTGGTTGTTCTCCAAACTCTCTGCAGGAGTTTGTTAAAGAGGATGCTGAAAATCTTGAATTGTAATTTGAATAAAACCTTTCATAATCAAGAATCAGTGTCAGCAGAATTCCTTTCCACACCTCGACGGCGCAGCACTGCAACAATATACGACACTTGCTACTACGTTAACGTACTATTGCATTTCAAAAAGGAGATCTCCAAGTTTTACAAGCACTTACTCTCCGAACTATTTTGTCCGAAGAACAAAAGCAACGTTGACAAAACTTTAGCTAATAATCTCTGTAAAGTGACTATGTGACTGTGAGGGACAATGTGTGTCACAGTGACAGCTTGAGAAGCACTTATTGTGGGATTTTCAGCCCTCAGCCTTGTCTGTCACATGATATTTTTGAGTTTGGTTGTGTGTATGTGTGTGTGTTTCTGTCTGCACACTATTGACCAATCAGCCTAATGTGTTTATGCATCAGAAGGTGCAGTGCAATTTTGTATTGTTTTTTTGCAAGACATTGTGCTTTGATTTCTTCCTGCTCAGACCACCTGTTAAAAACATTTGTCATGGTTTTATTTGGTGGAGACACACATACATACATCTCTAATATACTTAATTAAATAATCCTCATCTGCCCACAACACAAAATCAGTAGTGTGTTCCTCTGCTCTGCAAATCTGCTGCTAATTCCTTGATCAGGCCTCATGTTCTCCTGCCTCACCTGTTGCCTGTTGTCTCATTAGCTCTTGTATATTTAAACCCCTGTCTTGACTGTCACTGTTGTCTTCTGTTGCCTCAAGTTCCTGACACTAATTTTGCTTGTATGCTTCACCCCCACTCTTTTCCCAGGTGTCACATTTGGGCCCTGATACCCAACTGTGACATGAATTCGCTTCATTGTACTGATTTGTTTTTATCAATTAGGCTGATGTTTTTGAATACCAATATTTGATTCAATGAGCCACCTGGCAAGATGTATTACATTATAGTGAAGGTAACATAATGGGATGCATTATCAATGGATTGTCTGTTGCCATTCAAGACTTTATTACTCAACAACAGACAAGGATAGTGAATAACAATGTGCAATTTTTTTTTTTTTTTTTTTTTTTAAATCTGTTTAAATTGCCAATTGTATATCTCATTGGACAAGTACATGCAGTGACTTTACTATGAGTGATATATGCAAACTGGCAGCATATGTGTTTTATTTGGCTTGGTTTGGAAAATGGAAAAAACATGCAGTGCCACCATGAAGTCCAAAAAGTACAGGTGGGCAACTACAATAATTTTAATTTGTATAGCCATGCAAATGGATTAATTAAAGAACATTGCTAACATTTGCTAGGACGAGGATCACATTTGGAATATAAATTTACAATTAACACAGCATGAAAGCTTGAGGGAGAAAATACACTTGTGCTGCTGTGATCAATGTGGAATAGAAAAATATCCCATCACTCATGGGCTTTTCACTTCTTTATAAAATCTTTCTGAAGAACTACAGGCATAAAGGAATAATAATGAAATATGATTCATATGATCTGTTTTTAAGCAGATGCATTTTAATATTGGTAGCCACAGTTGTGCTCCAGCTATATTTTCCTGACAATGAATAAAGTTAAATTGTCACGTCATTGTTTACACATGTCATTTGTAGTTTTTGGACCACTCATGTCATAGGTAATGTGTTCCATTCACCTCGGAAGACGCAGCAGGGAATGACGTCACACCCGAGTTGACTGTGTCCCATTTAACAAGTCAGAATTCACAGTGGGGTTAGCTCTGTTGATGATAACACATTACGCCGTTTTTTTGTGTGCATACAAACAGCGTAACAACAGATAGAAGTTGGACAGGACTGTGTGTACGAATGATTTAGTGAGACACAAATACAGTGGTGGAGGAAGTACTGAATCTCAGTACTTAAGTAAAAGTACAAATAACCAGAGATATATTTATTTTAGTAAAAGTCAAAGTACAACAATGAAAACCCTACTTAAGTAAAAGTAAATAGCTGATTTTAAATGTACTTTAAGTATTAAAAGTAAAAGTACTTGCATAACGATTTATTCTCTTAATGTCTATATACTACTAATAAAAAAAAAAAAAACTGTATGGGCTGTGGCATTTTAATTAAGTTAGTTTTAGGTTAATGCAATTGTGGTTACCATCTGTGGCCCAGTTTACATTCTGACTTTACAATTCTGGTTATCAGGGTGATCTGCATGAAGCTCGACTTTACATTATTTCCCACGGGACAGTGAATGCTGCACACATTTATTTAGCGAGAACACACAGGCTTGGACAACAAGTAGCCTAGCCGTGGCTTCACAGCTGAAGAGGACCGGGAGTGTTTTTAAGATAGATATACGGGTTGTATATTGACCTAATGTGAACGGATGCTTCACATATGACCAAGCAGAGTATCGGGAGCAGCAGCAGTAATAACAGGAGCATCAGCGGTAGTACCGGGAGCGGTACGCGCCTGGCCAATAAATGCTATAGAAGGGCGGGTCTTGGCGTGGCCATAGTGGGATTTGTAATATCGCAAGCGGCACCGGGAGCTGGACGGTCGCTGCTGAAGGCTTCCCTGCGGACTGCAAACGTGTGATGGCCAGGAAGACGTTTTGTCAGGGGGGAAATCTGATCTGAAATGTAACGGAACGTTGTAGAAATGTAGTGCAGTAGAAAGTATAGATAATTGCAGCAAAATGTAACGAAGTAAAAGTCACAAGTATGCACTATTGATTGTACCTAAGTACAGATACGTGAAAAATGTACTTAAGTACAGTAACGAAGTATTTGTACTTTGTTACATTCCACCACTGCACAAATAAGACAGAAGTGCTAATAAACGGTATGCTACTACAGCTTTCACTAGTGTTGATGCACAGAGCAGCCATGTTGGATTTTGAGCTCGGGGTACTCTGACCCCAGATTTCCACCAACTGCGGAACGTCTGCGGATCCGCTCCGGAACGGTGGCGGAGTCAGTTGGTTTCCATTAAAGTCAATGCGTGTATTTTCACTGACTGCGGAACGTCTGCGTTCCGACTCCGTCCCAGCCCCGGCGGTCTGCAGCCCTCCGGAGCAGATATGCAGAGCTTCTATTTTTGCCGGACGCCGGAGAGCTCCGCAGCAATTCAGCACAGGGCAGATAGTGCGGGACAGGAAGTCGAGCACGGAAACAATATAAAACATCCGGTTAATTTTCAAAATAAAATACACCGTGCTCACGGTGGATCATAATTCCCTGCACTACACCTTGAAAACGTCATAATGGATGGAAACAAACTGTTGTTGGTTTTGTGGTTCTGTTTATAGAAACTACATCCTGTTATATTGCGCAATCATGCGTGAATTTGCGAGATTTCGTGGGTCCTCGTGACTTCAGCTGTCAGTCATGGCTGCAGCCGTTGTGCAGCAAATCCGGAGCTGGTGGGTATTGAAGGACGGCGGAGCACGGAGCCGACACGCAGTGGAGCCGATCCGCAGACGTTCTGCAGTTGGTGGAAATCAGGAGTAAGGTTGTCAGACTTCCCAACTCGAAAATCCGACTTCAGGGGGCATGTTTCCGAATTTGAACTCGGAAATTCCGACATCAGAGTACAAATGGAACGCACTTTAAATATGTGTGGCTTTGATGTACAGTTCACTTGAGTCATTTGTTGTGTGTGCGTACACGTGTGTGTTTGGACACATTTACAAGCTTCTCTTTAAGTACTTCTCTTCATACATCCATTGCACTCTATCACTCTGTATCAATTTTTCTGTAAATTGTGTAGAGGTTGTCAGTGGGGAAGCTTGGAGGCTTTAGCATCAAATCTGACAAAGGAAATACCAGTAATTAGTACAAAAATGTGACATGATCAAAGACTTGCTGAAGCATTTTACGCAGCTGAAAACACTTGTAAGTCAACAAAGCAAAAGTTTCCTTGCAGTTTCAAAAGGCTCATGTGCTGTTAAATGTTTATTTTGACAGTAAATTTAAAAACCGGAAAATACAACCTTTTTGATGACTTCTGATGTTTTCCCTCACAATGTGAAACAATTTAAGAAGTATTATAATTTATACTTAACCCAATTTATGCAACAAAGGTGTGGACTTTGACTGATATTTTTTATTATTTGGGACATTCCAGGCGATGGCTAATTTAGAGTGATTATGAAATTTTGCAAAGCAGGAGAATAATCAAAATAAATTTCATACTTAACCAAATGCGGTATGCCATTAGTCTTCATTATTGTCTCATTTTATTACATTAACTGAAAACATTTGTAGAAATGGATTGAACTCGATTTTAGCAGGCTTGTCTGGCACTGCACGCATTTTCATACTGGACAAACTAACCTATGTAAGTAAAAATAAGAAATAGTCTGTTGAGCTTAAAAATAGGACTGATATTTGTTTGAAATGAACATAAATGTCAAACAAAACATGCATATAAAGGGAAGGAATTAGCAAGGTGAATTCTATAATTACAGTATTGAGCTGAATATACGGCCAAAACCATCATTTGTTAATCCTGTGTTTAGAGTTGTGATTCAACGACGCCACTTTGATTTTCAAGGCCACATTTCCAGGGCCATTTATGTTGATTTGTCGCACAAGTGCTGCAATTAAGGGACGCCCTTCATTGGCAGGTTGACTTACATCCACTTAACTGCAGTATCTGCTCTTCTGTCGCCCCTCTGTTGCTTCAGATTTGTCAAAGCAAGGCCATCAGCGCCAGGGAAAAGGAAAGGGATAAGGGAACAAGACCTGTGAATTAAGAGTGTAATCGTCAATATCCAGGAGCACTACCTCACCCTGAGCTGCACAGCTATAGTGCATTCTCTCTGATAAATTTTATATGTACAACAAACCATTGTTACCCTGGTGGGCACCCCTCATGTCTTTCTGACCAAGAATGAGATAAAATAGCACCTATGTGGTCGTACATTGAAAAACACAGTTCCTATTTGCGTAGAGTGGGCGAAACCTATTTTCATTTAAAGCCTGGATTTATCAGATGTTGTCAGAAGTTATTCTGTTATTATCTGGTTGGGAATGTGTTTGACTAAAAGTGTGAGCTGAGGAGAATGAAGTGATGAAGTACATACAGAGAAAAAAAAATAGATACCATACCATTTCAGCTTTCATAATGTAAACAATGTTGAATAAGTAAACTCGAGATTACAGTCAAAGTCCTCATGATGTAAATACCTCTGTACTGCTGTTTACCATTTCCCTTACTAATGCAGCCCTGGAAGCCTCGTCAGCCCTTGTTGGGCAGCCTGCTGAGGTCAGCATTCACAACACGACAGGTGCTGCTGCCCATTTCCTTTTGGGGCACGGCATTACCATATACACTTTGTTAATGACCTTGTCATTTACATAACTTAAAGGACAATTCCGGCGCAAAACGAAACTAGGGGTTATTGACAGATGTGTCCCCACTCTGTCGCTCTCTGGGACATGTTTTCATGCTAATCGAATGAGTTTTTATCTTGAAAGACACTAGCACGGACCGCCGATTAGCTTACAACGCTAGTATTCGGGGCACAGGGAACGTAAAAACAAATCGCTATTTATACCACTAAAAAGGCTCAAAATATCACCAAACTTCAACGGTAGCATAATGACGGTCCTTAAATGTTAACTGAAGCATTGAGAACTTTGTGTACAGACAGTTTATTGAAAAGATAGATTATAAAGACACTCACATTCATGTTTACATGCCGCCGCCGTCTTGGAAACCAGTCATGACTTACAGCTGACGATGCAAACTAAAATCAAAAGCAATTTGCTCAATATATCTGAAATAATCGCACTCTGCATAACTTGTCTAGTGTACTTACTCAGTGGATAACTGTCCATCTGGTCCCTCCGGTCTGGGTTGGCAAAAAAGTTTCAAGTAGGGGAGAGTGGGGTAAGATGAGCCAGTTTTTACTTATGTGGATCTCCAGGCAAGGGAAATTGAGACAGAAGTATAATGAATACATATACTGTTAATTTGGGATGTTGCCTATCAACTGAAAATATAAGAATGCACCTATGACAAAGAGCCTTGGAAATATGACCTCATAAAAAAAAGTGTTCATGTGACTCAACTTACCCCAGCGTAGGGGTAAGTTGATCCCAGTCAGTGGGTAAATTGAGCCATCTGTGGGTAAATTGACCATCCTATTTTTCATGTTTTAATGCAAGCATAATTAAAAAAAAAAAAAATAACTTGCCTCTTAAAAAAAATAATTTAATAATGCACTTACCTTTCCAAACAATGTTTTTTTTATTAAAGCTACCTCAAACAACACAAAACCAATTAAAGTTTAATTTTCCCTTTTAATCTTTTATTTTTTGTATTGGTGAACAATAGTTTTAAACGTTTCTGTTAAGTGAAAGACTGCCAGCATAGTTTTCAGGAGCAAGAAATATGGTTATATGCTGTATTTCTTATGCTGTTAATCAAGTCATGTCCAGTCAGTCAGTCGGTCTCTCTCTCTCTCTCTCACACACACACACACACACTCACACACACACACACACACACACACACACACACACACACACACACACATATATATATATATATATATATATATATATATATATATAAACGTGTTTGGCAGAAAGAACGTCCCTCCAGTGTGTTCAGTTCTAATTTCCAATTTTGTTAAACAGTTTCACAGTTTTGAACTTGTGAGTACAAAACAACAGTTTGAACTTCCAGACCTCAGCACAATGAAAAAGACTATTGGACATTCCATCCATCAAGGTTGCAGGGAAATATGAGTTGTTGCTCCCTCCTTGCAGTTCCTCCAACCTTTTGAGATTTAGGAAGCTTCTTCAGCACATCATTTGGGAATTTAAACCTATAAAACAAAGACAAGAGCCATGATGAAAAAAATCTGAATTGTTAAGCTTTTAAAGCAATGCTAAAATCAAACTAAACAGCCCTGAATACATATCCTGGTAACTGTGGCTGATAAGTTAACATATGCCAATTTCTTGTACAGTAAATGTACTTTACTCTTGTATGTTGCTTTAGTTGCCATTAAATTGTATTAATATTATGGAATATATTAATTCTGTCACCTGTCCATCACTTTTGGTCAAATTGTTAAAGAACCCCCCGACTGTAGTTTTGTTGAAGGCTGTAGCTCTGGTTCAATTTAACCCACATCATCTGGCTGACTTTGCCCCACAGTCACCATTTAAGTAAAAACAGCCTAGCTTAGCAATTCAGGCTAACCTTTAGCTTAATGATTCTCATGGTTTTATATGTTGACAAATCACCAACATGTACCATACACAACTTTAGACCTAGATGAATTTGCTTTGGCACAACAGCTAGTATACCTGCAATGCAGAAAATTAACTTTAACAAGCAAAAAAGTGTTTTTGTGACAAACAACTTACCTCTTGTCCCATGTGCTTCTCCTCTTCACAGCAAAATAGAAATTATGGAGTCCTTCAGAATGTATGGTCACATGACACCAAATGTACATAGTTGCCTAGAAATGGGGTGGGTCAACTTACCCACTGACTCATCTTACCCCACTCTCCCCTACAGCCCTGTTTATCAGAAAGGGGAAATCTTCAGACTGTACAAAACACTGTGTCTCTTGGGCATTGCGACACTCCTGTTCGTTGGCCAAAGCTTCACAATGTCCACAGGTATACCACCAGTTTCCTGATGTACGAGGCTGTGTTGCGGCATTGACTACCGGTAGCTCTCTCTCTCTCTCGTAGCCCTTTCACGGAGCTCCCGCAGCTCTTCGTTCAATAAACTGTCTGTACACTTACAAAGTTCTCAATGCTTCGGTTAACATTTTGGGACCCTCATTATGCTACCGTTGAAGTTCGGTGATATTTTGAGCCTTTTTAGTGGTATAAATAGCGATTTGTTTTTACGTTCCCTGTGCCCCGAATACTAGCGTTGTAAGCTAATCGGCGGTCTACGCTAGCGTCTTGCAAGCTAAAAACTAATTCGATTAACATGAAAACATGTCCCAGAGAGCGACAGAGTGGGTACACATCTGTTATTAACCCCTAGGTTTGTTTTGCGCCGGAATTGTCCTTTAATTACCAGAGTTGTGTTCCCTGAATATCTTCCCATATGAATTATACATCAGGAAGGTGGCTTCAGATGAGAAGGTATGCCAGCTCGATGCATCACTCTGAGAAAGTCTCATGTGTTTACCAGTAGGAATAATGCAAAGTTGGTGTAGTTGCGCTATTGTGTTGGCGGATAGGTCAACCAAATTGTATTATTAAAGTAGTTGTGGCATTTTATGCTAATCTAGTTGGGTATAGGCATTGATGTATCCAGAAAGCGGGTCAATATGCTTCAAATTAAGTATTACATTGGAATTGGGCAGGCTGCATCTGGCCATTTTTGTAACTTTCTGACCCCCTCTTCACGCAACATTAGCCAGGTGAGCGAAGGTGAGAAAGCATGAAGGGTTTGAACTTATTTTTCATACAACTACTTCTGTCACTTTAATGTTTACAACTGAGTGCAACACTGTCAATGCCCTAGAGACGTACACTATCTTCATTCTTCTTCATATCTGTATTTGTATGATTTGTTGCGCCTCTGCTGACAGCAGGCATTTTCCCCCCACCTTTGAGTGTGACCATTCAGAGCAACAGTTTTTTTGGACAAAACTTTGTATGAACTACTTCCTTTTGAAGCAGGCAAAGCCCTTCTGTCTCACAAATGGTCCCAGTGGACAGTACTGTAAAACGAAAAAAGAAAAAAAGAGACAATAATCCACACATGCAGTGGGCCGCACAACCCAAGAGCTAAACCTCAACTATATTGCCTTTTTACTGAAACAAAGTACAATATATTTTGTGTTTTGTGTAAAAGTGATTATATTGTCATCATCACTTTCCCTAACAACATTTTATTTTCCATTTAGCATCTGCTCTGCAATATGACAAACATTGCAACACAAAGAGTTAGTGTTAGAAATAATGTCGAATGACAAATTAATATTTTCTTAAATAAAATAAAGGTTCAAATGTTAATGGTATTTTGCTATCTGAAAACTTTTTAGGCAAAACAATTTTTTTCACCACTACATGAAAGCCCTCATCGCTGAGAGGATTTTCTTTCCTGTGATGTTGAGTTCTGCTCGGATTCAAATGTCCATTATGTGGTGGCATCTCTCTCCCACCAAGTGTAAACAAATCTACTCTCCATTGTCATATGGTATAGACTTGTGTCTCTCAAAAACAAGAAGCCTCCAATAAGAGTCAGCTCTGACATTCTCAACAGTCTAATAATAGTCAGCTATCAATAAAACAGTTGAGCATTGTGTACAATGCATTTGGCATCTGTAAGTGCTGTCACAAGTCTCAAGCCCAAGGTCTTATGTTTTTGTTTAAATAATGAAATCACCTGAGAAATGGTGGTTTAAAGCAATGAGGAGCCAATCTGTTCTTTAGTAAGCTAAATATATATCTAAACAGTAAGCCCTGAGAAGAATTAAAAGGTTCGGTGTTTTATTCAGTGATCACAGGGGCTGTTAATACTGTATGCTCAGTGTCATTCGCACACACACACACACACACACACACACACACACACACACACACACACACACACACACACACACACACACACATAGTGCGTCTCACTATCTTTGTGGGGACCCGTCATTGACATAATGCATTCCCTAGCCCCTTACCCTAACCATCACGACTAAATGCCTAACCTTAACCCTTACCCTCACCCTAACCATAACCTAATTCTAGCCCTAATCCTAAAACCAAGTCTTAACCCTCAAACAGCCATTTAACCTTGTGGGGTCCAGCATTTTGGCCCCACAAAGCTATCGGGACCCCACAAGTATACTGGACTCCCGGTTTTTGGATCCCACGAATATAGTTAAACAAGAACACACACACACACACACACACACACACACACACACACACACACACACACACACACACACTCTGATATTGAAAATGTTTCACTCACCAATTTTTTTATTCATGTAGTTATCTGCTCCAAAACTCCTACTTAACATGGACATTGTCTGTTGTTTTTTTCCCCCTGCGATATATATTGCGATATGAAAAAAAGACACATTTTTACAAGAGGACATAAATAGCCGTATTTAGAAATACTAAATTATTTTCAACTACTGGGGTGATTTTGTAGGGCAGTGCAGCTACAAAGAAAAAAAAAATTAAAAAGGAAATTTTCTTAATGCTTTACAAAAATCAAAGCAAGTAAGCGCTGTGATTACTCTTCTGAAGTGATTTTGGATAGGGAAATTAGGAAGAAATACACTGGTTGACTGACATGACACCATTGTATCCATATGATATCAATCCAGGCTAAAGTGAATGATATTAATAATGCATGCATGTTGCTTCCTCTAAATTTCAGGTTGTGGTCGACTAGCGGGGCCTGCTTTGGTTGTTTGATAAATTGATTAAAATTGATCATGATTGTTGGTTTGCTGTGCATGCAGAGCCTGCATGTCACACTCTTGCAACAAACTGTGTCACAGCTTTGTGGCATTGGCACATAAGGATGAGTTTGATTAAGTCTCCTGGGTCCATATGTATAAACGGAAACACTTGTGTTTCACAACCTTAACCATGTGTATATTATTGTAACCATGACGACGAAGGTCTCCTGACCTTAACAAAGAACTTATTTGAACCCAAACAATGTTTTTCCCCTATGTGACGAGCCCTGCTGTGTCCTGTGTTTGTGTGACTCACCTGTCCTCTGTGACTCTGCAGGTGGATCGTTATCGGAACCTGGAACACCTGAGTGTTCCCTGGTTATTTAAGCCTGGCTGCAGTGCAGCTCGGATCTCTCTGCTTGCTTGGCAGTTACTGCTGTTTTAGCTCTCTCTTCTAATCTGTTTGTTGGGTTATGTTGCTTTATTTAGCTCTAGCCTTTGTTTGCACCTTACAACACACACACACACACACACACCCTCACACACACACACCCTCACACCACTGACTATACTGACATCAGATCAGAAAATGCTTCTATGTGACATTCTAGAGGCGATGGGCGACCAACGTATTTTGTCGTTTTAATTTGGAGGACTTGATAGAAGATAGTGACGTTGAAGTTATTTGGCCTCTCTTTTACTGTGAGCTCACCTTTACCCAAATAAACAATGAATGAATAAACAGACAAACAAACACCCTCAGGTGAAAACATTGTTTGCTTACAGTCTCATTTTGCATATTAGTGTTATCTGCAGTAAAGTCATCATAATTCCACGGATGTAAAACCTTTAAAAAATTCTGAGAGAGTCTGTCAGTGCTCCCGCAGGTTTGAATGAGGGTAGACTATTCACCAGACCTTCATGGTGTAAGGTCATTCTGCTCTATACAGTCAATGTTGCTCAGCCCTTCCCATGATAGAACTGCTGATAACTCTCTAAAATTAAATCTATCAGTGCATGTGATGCATTGCTGTTTCATCACCATTGGCATTAATTCATTACAGAAGAACCAGGCGAGATTACGGCTTTGTATTTCTTGACAATGTCACGCGGGCCTGCTCCATCCAGATAATTATGAGTCGAGAGCTGCGGCCTCAGAATGAGAAAGCTCTCTTAGCTCATCTCATTCTTCTGAATGGGCCTCTGCCAGACACTGACAATGAGTGACCTTGTGCTTGGAAAATCACACTGAATTAACCATGGAGCAGATATCACTTATAAACCCTGGCTGCATTCCTCTTGAGGGGCCTAGAGTCATCTTTCAAAAATGAATCAACTCAACTGCCTAAATGATGTTCCTCCTCCTGCTACACAACAGAGGCATGCTAATTCTTTTTTTTTTTTAACGCCATGACCTTTGACTGTGTCTCTTAAAAGCTAAAATGGATGTGATTATCATTGTAGATAATTGATTCCTAAACTGTGGCACTTATTAGTCAGACTATATAGCATTTGTTCTAAATTCTTATAACTGAAATTGTACATGGCTTTACAAGATGGGCCTTATTCCTGCTGCCAACTCCTGATGAATATGCAACATATTTCTCTCTCTTTTTTTTTTTTTTTTTTTTTTGCAGTTTCAGTGCTGTCAACTGTGAATTGGGCAAAACAACAATACAAAAGAAAACCATACTCTTGATTAATATCAATAAGTATGAGAGATAAAACTCTGCGAGCACTGTTATTGGCTGGGGATTACCCACCCATGTGGGGCCACAACAGGCTCTCACTCCCATCTCGTAAAATACGGACGCTTGGTCAGGTGCCTTTGTCGTTCTTATTGACGCTAAAAGTCTCCTTTAGCGTCATATAATGCACTTTAACTAAACGCGCTTGGTCGGGACTATTTGCGTCCCTTTTGACGCAGTTATGTTAAGGAAAAGGTCGTGGGTGGGCTTACGTTTCCGTGACATGGGAATAACGGGATGGTTAAAGAAGAAAGCGACTTTTAGGAAACGTGACAAGTGGGACACAAACCCCGGTCTCCTGGGTGAAAGTCCTGTGTTTGACCCACCTGCCACCCCAACCAACCTCCCTATGCGGAATTTCAGCCTTACATACTACTCGCTAAACCCCGTGTAGCTGCCTGCTCTCCCCGGTACGTTATACAAACACGCTGAAGGACGCCTTTTTTGTCGCTTCAGACGCTGACAGCCACTGTCCAAACGTCCAAATTTTACGAGTTCGGAGTGAGAACGGGTTGGGGGCCCAAAGGTTGACATCCAGAAACGTCCCAAACACAGCAAAATAAAGAAAACAAGAAAATCCCAGCAGACGGCAGGGTCTCTGCAGATACAGACACCGCCACACACTTCTAGTGGGTCATTACAGTCTATACATAGGTTCTCAGGAAAACCCTGCATAGTATATATTTTTATGGCAAATAGTTGTATTTGATGAGGTTTTAAGGTATCCACCACTGAAACTTGAGCTGCAATTCCAGTACAACAAAGGTGAATGACATTTTGTTTGTGATGTTAAAAGCATAAAAAATGACATTTGTAAAACTGCAGAAACGGAGAAACTGGAGGCAGATAAGAGGGGTATTTTGTCAAATGTATGTGGGTAAATTGACATGAATCCTGAAACACCTAAATGTTACTTTTGTTCTCTGTCACCTGTTTAATCCTCTTCCACACATAATTTCTGGTCCAGACGCAGAGAAAATTAACAACAAAAACCTAATTGTTTCTTCTGCTCCTTGTGCAATTAGTGCAGTCCATCTTCCGCTCGCTGTCTGTGCATTCTCGCATTGTATAGCTGGCTGATTGAAGCTGTTGACTGAAACCTGCTTGGCCTCACTGGCTTCCCTGAGAGAGCAAGTACAAGTACAAATTGAGATGTTGTTACTGCTCAGTTGAACACTCAATAAGACCTGTGGTCATTGTTAGTTCATTTATTTGTGTGTTCAGTTGTGTGTGATATTTTTGTTTAGTGAAGAATTCACTTGCACAGCAGCAGATTTGAATAGCATTGCTTTCCTCTAATTTGTTTGTGTGGTATGTGTTTCATTAACAATTTGTAGAGGTGCATTGTGAATCATTATGGTCTTTGGTAGGTGTGTGCACCCAGCCCAGTCTCATGGCAGTTCGTGAAATTGTTACGTTATTGAATCTATTGATTCGTGAACAGGACACGATTATGTCGTTTTTTTTGTGTGGTGATTACGAATTTTAATTTAATCACAGCATGACAATGGTAGGGAGTAGTATGAAAAGCAGAAAATCCACGTAGGGAGGTTGGTCGCGTGGTGGATGGGTCAAACAACACAGGACTTTACCCCTGTCGCTTTATTATTAGTATATGTCAACAATGTGCACAGAATGGTCAACGCTCTTTCACCTGCACCCATCAGGAAACGGGAGAAAGCTTTGAAGTGGGACATATCAAGTTCGGTCCACAACTATGAGGGTGAGTAACATAAATTAAGCACGTAGCATAGATTTTCTTCATAGTTTAGCTAGATTGAACAACATATAATGGACAGTATGTGTGTATTTAATGACCCCACTTTATTTTTTCCTCGTTTGGTTAACCGTGTTCCTGGGGATTTGGTTAATTTCATGTTAGAGCCAATAGTAAAACCTAAACTGTAATATAACTGAAAGAACACAAGAAACTGGATTGTTTGTATCAGTTTTTGCATCAATGTTATGTGTTGTTCATCAGAATTTAGTCTGTATTCCTTCATATAACATTAGTCTGAAAATTATGGATTTAAATCAGTCTGTATAAAACGTTGTAGTGTTAAGTACAATTTCACCACTATAATAAAAACAGATCTAGAAATTGTCTTCTTATTTTTTTAATTAATGCAAAGAAAATTGAACAGAAAAAAAAGTTTTACTTTCTTTTCTTCCAGTTGGGCCTGAAGGGCTCGACCACTGTTGAGCTGTTGCATCATAGCAGCACAGTGTCTTATCACCAACCCACGAAGGCTAGAAGTCACCCTGCTCCTCCAGATCTACCTATTGTATGGCTGGCTACAGACTCCAACCATCTGCTCCAGATCTACTTACTGTATGGCTGGCTACAGACTCCAACCATCTGCTCCAGATCTACCTACTGTATGACTGACAACAGACTACAACCATCTGCAAGTTTTGTTTGTAGTAAACATCAACAGCCGCACTTAAAGTCTCTTGGGGTCATATGGGACTTGGTTTTTCTCCAAACTGCATCATTCACTATATATAGTAATAATATTAGTAGTCTACAGACAACACTAAGTATCATTACTTAATCACAGTATATATTGTTCTGGTGTACACTGTTGACTTGACTCCCTGCTATTGATTATACGCCCTTTTAGCTTGCCACTACCTCATAACTTGGCCTTAATTGCTCTTATATAGTTAATTTATATTCTACTAGTTGTATATACCTCCTATTTAATGTAATTATTCTTAATTTGTGATGCAATACCTGAATTATCCCTCTTGTGAACACTATTCTTATCTTTATTTTAGTTCATATCATAACCCTGCTCACAAACTCACCTGTACCTGGATCATCTGTTTGCCAATATCAATGTTTCTGCTACAGTAAATCCTACAGGAAAAGTGTACTGCTTCACAGTAGTATGAACCATATGCCTTTTAGGTTTTGTGTCAAATATTGTGCAGTTTATGAATTGTTTTGACAAGGTAAATTAAAGCCATTTAACAACCTGCAAGTGTCCGCTCTGGTAAATTTAATTGTACTGTTTTTGTTTTTTTTTATAAAGGTTACAGAACATGAAAAACCTATTTGCCTTGATCAGGGTTTTAATTTGTTGCAAATATGAACATGGCTTTAATAATCTATCTTATTGCTCTGAAAAACTATAATGATTTAAGAAATATCGGTGATACTTATCAACATTTATTGAATTGATTGTATATGTTGGCAGACATTACAGGCACCTAGTCATGCAAGCAGAAAACAGAATAGTTTGTTCTCTCTTTTATCACTTGGATTATGCAGGTGATGGTGCAGAAACAGGTGAAGTCCTTGTAGATCTCTGGCACTTTGAAGACAGACAGATCCACAACAACTCTCCACTCTCCACTGTTGTCTTTGTATAGTGTGCTCCTATTTAAGCCAAATCCATAGACATCAACACATAATATATTAGGTGTACATAGCTTACTTTAACATCATTACTATCTTACCTTACCTTCTCTGCTTTGGTTTTGTAGACATCACGGTAATTTTCTCTCCCAGGCCTGGTTGTGCTCCCTGTGAATTTAAGCAAGATAAATAAATGATAAGTGTATGTAACATGATGTGTGTGTAGTTGTAGTATTTTAATTACAGTTACATTATTATCAGACTTGCCAACGTTCTTGGTTTGTGCCACTGCTGCCTGCCCTCTGCACACAGGTGAGTACAAGGGGAACCAATGGGATTTTGCGTTTGGAGTAATGTACTGACTGGAACAACACAGTAGTGTGGTTGTACAACACTGGTCCATGCACATGGTGCAGCTGTGATGCAGCTCAACAGGGGTACTTCAGCCACACCTGGAAGAAGAGAAACTGAAACCCAATACTTGTTCTTTCAGTTCAGTTTGCTTTGTATTGATTTCATTAGGTTAAATAGTGTTTTGTTATAGGAGTGGAATTGTACTTACAACTTTCTATACAGACTGATATGAATTTTATTTTTATACTAATGTTATAAGAATTTAGAACAATATCTGAAAAACATACAATAGTGATGTAAAAACTGATACAAACAATCCAGTTTCTTGTTTTTCAGTTATATTACAGTTTAGGTTTTACTATTGGCTCCAACATCTCTGAAATTAGCCAAATCCCCAGGAACATGGTTAACCAAACAAGGAAAAAATACAATGTGGGGTCATTAAATACCAGTTGTAAATACACACATTACTGTCAGTCATATGTCGTTCAATCTAGCTAAACTATAAAGAAAATCTATTTGTTTGAGGACATCAAGCTAGGCTATATGCTAGCATGTCTAAAATTAGCCAAATCCTCAGAAACATGTTTAACCAACCATGGTAAAGTTGGTTTTATATTGGACATTGGATATTCGACACATTCGAAAAATCTATTATGTGGCTTGCCATTTTGACCTATTCATGTCAGAATACTTCTAATGAACTCAGCTAACCCCCCTACACATTGCACAAAACTTCTTTTCTCAAAAAAACATCCTTTTACTTTTTTAAATATTTTTTTATGTAATAAAATACTATAAATCTATTATGCGGTCTGACCTTTTGACCTATTCATGTCAAACCACTTTTGGTGAACTCAGCTAACTCCCCTACACATAACACAAAGCTTATTTTTTCAAAAAACCCATCCTTCGATTTCATAAATATTTTTAAATGTAAAAAAATGCTATAAATCTATTATGCGGCTTGACCTTTTGACCTATTAATGTCAAACCACTTTTGGTGAACTCAGCTAACTCCCCTACACATAACACAAAGCTTATTTTTTCAAAAAACCCATCCTTTGATTTTATAGAATTTTTATTAGACAAAAATTGCGCAAAATACGCACAAACAAATTTGTGTAGGTAACTATGAAAACACCAACTTTGACATATCTCAAGCAAAATAAATGCTACCAACACAAAACTTTAGATCTTAGTTTGCCATGACCCTCTGGGGGTCCCCCACACATTTTAAGAAGATCAGCCATTAAGGGGCGCTGTAGCCAACGTAGACCAGTTTCTGCCCTTCTACTCAATCAATGTTAATGCAACGGCAATGTACCACAGACCTTGCGGCTCACACATGTCGATATTTACTGACGTTTGCCTCCTCACCGCTAGGCTTTGGGTCCCACTTTCGCGTGTTTCCCGGGTCGTCGGGGGCTACTCACGACCCTGTCATAACTGCTTGCAGTTCTAGTTATTTATTGTTTTTCACACAGTGTAGATTGAAACAATTCTTCTGGAACATGTACCATTTTGGTTGCTGGAGTGCAGAGATCTTGGAACCATCTTCTGCATGAGTCAAATTGGGTCTACAAAGATAAAATAAAATAAAATAATTAAAATAATTAAAAAATATTTTAAAAAATCAAAGGATGGTTTTTTGAGAAAAGAAACGTTGTGCAATGTGTAGGGGAGTTAGCTGAGTTCACCAAAAGTGGTTTGACATGAATAGGTCAAAAGGTCCATCCATCCATCCATCCTCGTCGGCTTATCCGGTATCGGGTCGCGGGGGTAGCAGCTCCAGCAGGGGACCCCAAACTTCCCTTTCCCGAGCCACATTAACCAGCTCCGACTGGGGGATCCCGAGGCGTTCCCAGGCCAGGTTGGAGATATAATCCCTCCACTTAGTCCTGGGTCTTCCCCGAGGCCTCCTCCCAGCTGGACGTACCTGGAACACCTCCCTAGGGAGGCGCCCAGGGAGAATCCTTACCAGATGCCCGAACCACCTCAACTGGCTCCTTTCGACACGAAGGAGCAGCGGCTCTACTCTGATTCTCCGACCAATCTCCTGCTCCATTGTCCCCTCACTCGCGAACAAGACCCCAAGGTATTTGAACTCCTTCACTTGGGGTAAGGACTCATTCCCTACCTGGAGAAGGCACTCCATCGGTTTCCTGCTGAGAACCATGGCCTCAGATTTAGAGGTGCTGATCCTCATCCCTGCCGATTCACACTCTGCTGCAAACCGATCCAGTGAGTGCTGAAGGTCACAGGCCGATGATGCCATCAGGACCACATCATCTGCAAAAAGCAGCGATGAGATCCCCAGCCCACCGAACTGCAACCCCTCCCCACCCTGACTACGCCTCGATATCCTGTCAAATACTACAAACAGGATTGGTGACAAAGTGCAGCCCTGGCGGAGGCCAACCCTCACCTGAAGTCTGACTTACTGCCAAGAACCCGGACACAGCTCTCGCTTTGGTCGTACAGAGATTGGATGGTCCTGCGAAGGGACCCCCTCACCCCATACTCCCGCAGCACCTCCCACAGTATCTCCCGGGGGACCCGGTCATACGCCTTCTCCAGATCCACAAAACACATGTAGACCGGTTGGGCATACTCCCAGGCTCCCTCCAGGATCCTTGCGAGAGTGAAGATCTGGTCCGTTGTTCCACAACCAGGACGGAATCCGCATTGTTCCTCTTCAACCCGAGGTTCGACTATCGGCCAAACCCTCCTTTCCAGCACCTTGGAGTAGACTTTACCGGGGAGGCTGAGAAGTGTGATACTCCTGTAATTGGCACACACCCTCTGGTCCCCCTTTTTGAACAGGGGAACCACCACCCCGGTCTGCCACTCCTTAGACACCGTCCCAGACTTCCATGCAATGTTGAAGAGGCGTGTCAACCAAGACAACCCCTCCACACCCAGAGCTTTAAGCATTTCTGGATGGATCTCATCAATCCCTGGGGCTTTGCCACTGTGGAGTTGTTTAACTACCTCAGCAACTTCAACCAGCGAAATTGACGACAATCCCTCATCATCCTCCAGCCTCTACCATAGAGGGCGTATTCGCTGGATTTAGGAGTTCCTCAAAGTGCTCCTTCCACCGCCCTATTACCTCCTCAGTTGAGGTCAACAGCATCCCATCCTTACTGTACACAGCTTGGATGGTTCCCCACCTCCCCCTCCTGAGATGGCGAATGGTTTTCCAGAAGCACCCTGGTGCCGACTGCAAGTCCTTCTCCACGTCTTCTCCGAACTTTTCCCACACCCGCTGCTTTGCCACTTTCACGGCAGAGGCTGCAGGTACCTTCGGGCCCTTTGGTACCTTTCAACTGCCTCTGGAGTCCTCTGGGATAACATATCCCGGAAAGACTCCTTCAGTCGGACAGCTTCCCTGCCGTCTGACCGCCCCTTGAGGCACCTAAGACCCTAAGAACACAGCTCCTCGCCGCAGCTTCAGCAATGGAAACTTTGAACATCGTCCACTCAGGTTCAATACCCCCAGCCTCTACAGGGATGCACGAAAAGCTCAGACGGAGGTGTGAGTTGAAAGTCTGTCGGACAGGGGCCTCTTCCAGACATTCCCAATTTACCCGCACTACCTGTTTGGGCTTACCAGGTCTGTCCAGAGTCTTCCCCCACCCCCTGACCCAACTCACCACCAGATGGTGATCGGTTGACAGCTCCGCCCCTCTCTTCACCTGAGTGTTCAAAACATACGGCATTAGATCAGATGAAACAATTGTAAAATCGATCATTGAACTTTGGCCTAGGGTGTTTTGGTACCAGGTACACTTATGAGTATCCCTATGTTCGAACATGGTGTTTGTTATAGACAATCCATGACTAGCACAGAAGTCCAACAACAGACAACCACTCTGGTTTAGATCAGGGAAGCCGTTCCTCCCAATCATGCCTCTCCATGTATCTCCATCATTGCCCACGTGCGCGTTAAAGTCCTCCAGCAGAACTATGGAGTCCCCCACTGGAGCCCCATACAGGACTCCATTCAAGGTCTCCAAGAAGGCCGAATACTCCAAACTCTTGTTTGGTGCATATGCACAAACAGTGAGAGTTTCCCCCCCCTCAACCCACAGGCGTAGGGAGGCGACCCTCTTGTCCACTGGGGTAAACGCCAACGTAGCGGCGCTCAGCCGGGGGCTTGTGAGTATCCCCACACCCACCCGGCGCCTCACACCCTGGGCAACTCTGGAGAAGAAAATAGTTCAACCCCTATCCAGGAGTATGGTTCCAGAACTGAGACTATGCATAGAAGTATGCCCCACCAGATCAAACTGGTAGCGCTCCACCTCCCGCACAAGTTCCGGCTCCTTCCCCCATAGAGAGGTGACATTCCACGTCCCCAGAGCCAGCCTCTGCCGCCCAGGTCTGGTCCGTCGAGGCCCCTGACCTTCACCGCAACCCATGTGGCAGCGCACCCGACCCCAGCGGTTCCTCCCACAGATGGTGGGCCCATGGGATGGAGAGAGGGGTGCCACGTAGCTTTTTCGGGCTGTGCCCGGCCGGGCTCCGTGGCAAACCCGGCCACCAGGCACTCGCTGACGGGCCCTCCATCTGGGCCTGGCTCCAGACGGAGGCCCCGGGCTTCCTCCGGGCAGGGTCACTCTATGTCTTCCTCGTTTATTCATAGGGTTTTTGGTCAAAAGGTCAAGCTGCATAATATATTTATAGCATTTTTTTTACATTAAAACATATTTATAAAATCAAAGGATGGGTTTCTTGAGAAAAGAAGCTTTGTGTTATGTGTAGAGGAGTTAGCTGAGTTCACCAAAAGTGGTTTGACATGAATAGGTCAAAAGGTCAGGCCGCATAATAGATTGATAGCATTTTTTTTACATTAAGAAATATTTATAAAATCAAAGGATGGGTTTTTTTTAAAAAAAAAAAGCTTTGTGTTATGTGTAGGGGAGTTAGCTGAGTTCACCCAAAGTGGTTTGACATGAATAGGTCAAAAGGTCAGGCCGCATAATAGATTTATAGCATTTTTATACATTAAGAAATATTTATAAAATCAAAGGATGGGTTTCTTTGAAAAAAGAAGCTTTGTGTTATGTGTAGGGGAGTTAGCTGAGTTCACAAAGTGGTTTGACATGAATAGGTCAAAATGGCAAGCCGCATAATAGATTTTTCGAATGTGTCGAATATCCACTGGTAATATAAAACCAACTTTACCACGGTGTTTAACCAAACGAGGAAAAATACAAAGTGGGGTCATTAAATACCATTTGTAAATACACACATACTGTCAGTCATATGTCGTTCAATCTAGCTAAACTATTACACCCGTTTTCGAGACTTCTCTTCATTTCGGTTCCAAGGGCTGCTACATATTCTGTTTATTTATTGATAAAAAATACAAAATACAACATGTGAACTAAATGTTTTGACCACTCAGCCTTTAACTTAAGAAACCAATCCAAAAAGTTTCGACATCCACATGGCTCTGTAACCAGAGACACACAACACCATACTGTGCAGTTTGCAAATTTAAAATGAAAGTTAATTTATTTCAAGTACATCCTTCCCCATTCTTTCTTTCCCAGATACACATGTAGGTCTAAACTAGCAGAGGTGTGTGTGTGTGTGTGTGTGTGTGTGTGTGTGTGTGTTTGTGTGTGTGTGAGAGTTTTATTTAGGCATAAATTCATCAACTTTACAGTATGTCATTATCAATATGAAACATACTGTAAACTTCTCAAGGAAGGATTTACAGAAAGGGCTGTTATACTGGATTGCATTAGACTAAACAGGTATACACAATAAACTGGAAACTCAGTTTAACTTAGTAACACTTAGTGTAGTCACTGGCTCAACAGAAACTTTTCAGTGTAAACTGACTAAACGGACGCCAGAGTAAAAAGTTAAAAGAAAATGAGCCACATCTGCATCTCCTTTCAGTCCTTTCTCATTTTGGAGTGCTTTTTCATCTTTGAAAGGGAATGCAGATGTTCATTCAAGTTTTGGCTCAGTGGCAGTCTCTTTGTAGCAGGAATGCCTTCCTCTCAGCAATTCATTTTCTCTTTTTCTCAGATTTTCTGTTAGTTTATTTTTGGCATATTGTAGGAATGGGCGAATCAATACAGTGAAATCAATACTTCGATACTTACAAGCTACTTATTTGGTATTGATGCCTTTAAAAACATCCCTAAATACACTTAAAATACAGGTATATAATGTATGTGACCTTCCCTGTTAGATGCACTCCTTTCTAGTGAATTAGATAATTAGCGATGTCTGCTCTGTTGGTTTCCAGGTAGTGATGTAAGTGTCTTTTCTAAAAGCTGAATAGCAGATTGCAGCTGTGTGCCCACTTGAGACCAAATCATCTCTTCAGGTATGATGCATTGAGATTGAGCAGGTAAGAAGCATGGCTCAGATGGCTCACTTCCTGTCATTGCTGCATCTCTGGCCCAACCACCCTCAGCCCTGCTGTCTAGCATGGTAATGTAAATTTACATATCAGTGCCTGGAGCACACTCCTACACTTGAGATGAAAACATCTAATCAGATGGTAATCCATAATCAATAGTTAAGCATCCTCGCACACATTCAGATGAGAAACAGACATTAGGATTTAGACAAATACACCACTCACACACTTTGTGCTATGTGATCTGATTTTACTTGCTTTCAACAGGCAATATTCATCCGATTCTGTCACTGCACCACCACCATCCCCGCAACTCTTCTCTCACTTGCTTGTTTCTGTCAGATAAAAGTTAAGTAACCAGTTGGCATTAGCCAGTCCTTCAAGAAAAAGTTTTTTTGTGATTGTTGCTGGCAAAAATCCTTGATTATGTGGTACATTTTCTTAATAAATGCGATGGAATATGCGGGATATTTATGCAATTTTATGCAATGAAATTGCAGGAACTTGCAAAAATTGTGGGAACTTGCAAAAACTGCGTTTTCATCATGGCTTCATCGCGGGGTTTACAGCTTTTCATAACATTCCCATGGCAACAGGGGAAAATGGCTGCTCTTGTGTGAAGTAAATGCAACATTTTTCAACTTTCTGCTAAGATATATATGACTTTTTTGCAACGAAAATGTGGGGATTATGAAATTATGTAAGCCCGCATATTTTGCGCGGAAATCGGCAATTTATGCGGCGAAGGTATTTGAAAAAATGCGGCCCCCGCATAAATATGCGGACTTTGGCTGATTATGCATTGAATTATGCGATCGCATAATCACGTTTTTATGGAGGGACTGATTAGCTGCATTAAGGTGCTGACACACCAAGGAGTTGTTGGCTGAAGGTCCAAGTTGAGCCGACGGTAAGTGTCCATCGCCCTAGTTTTTGCGATCTGTGCAGCTCCGTTGCTACCCGCTGGCCCCCGTCTGCCTTTTATCAGCTGGTTCAACATGTTGTATCAGCATTGCCGATGTTGGTGAAAGGGATCACTCTGATTGGCTGTTCAGCTTATGCGAATTAGTAGTAGTGAGGAAAGCAAGCAAATGATTGTCGAGAGGGCACCCAAGGCTCTTCTCATTTTTCATGGATTCTGACGAATCCAATACAGAGGGCTGTCAATATTGGCCAAAATAATTTGGAAGTTCCTTCTAAAAAAACACTATAGGTTGTTGGAATATCTATTTTTGCACATTGTGTCCATACGATGGCAAACGTACGAGATTACTTGTAATTACTTGTGTAGGTATATTTATTTCAACATGAACATGTCTTTTAAAGCAGTGGTTCCCAACCTGGGGTCCGGGCACCCCTCAGGGGGGCAAAGATAACAGGGGGTGCTCAAGTCTTTATCTGGTTGAGGTAAAAAAAAAAATTTGCACATGTTAAACAAATTATGATAATACACTAGAATATATAATGTATACTAAAGTCTGTATAAAAACTATATATTTTTGTTCTCGCTTACAATTGTAGGCAGGCTACTTAGTAGGCCAAACCTCCGGGACCTCTTAACCTCTGGCCCTTGCTGTCATCAGGTCAGCTGCTAGCTGCTGTCATCCTCATTTTTCCTGCCGCCACGGCATCACTATTTTATGAATTAAACATGGTAATTAAACACGTAAAAGTGCTGATAACTCCTCCGTATCAAAAAAGAAAGTAAGGCTCTATCTCGAGAGTTACCTCAACTTCGGTTTCGGGGGGGGGGGGGGGGGGGGGCTCAACTTTTCTTAGACATAAGTAGAGGGGGCGCCAAGAAAAAAAGGTTGGGAACCACTGTTTTAAAGGTTCTACATTCTAAAATAAATGAAAAAAAAGTCCTATACCGTAAAACTTAATAGACTGTAGACCTCTCTCCCTCTGCAATGTGTTGAGATCTGAGCCCCAAAGCAAACAAGCTAGCTAACTAACTAACCAGCCAGCCTTTAAGTTAGTAAAATGTAAGACTAAATGTTTTTTTCACACACTCTCGTCAGGTAGGAAAGCACATTGCCATTGCCAGATGAGTGACAATTCAGTTTGGCTTATTTTCTGTAAGTGTATGATGAAGGCATGTACTGTAAGGTGGAAAAAGCAGCTGTCGACATGGTGGGGAGTGAAGCCGATGGACCGTAGGCTCTGTACTGCTGCTGGCTGATTCGGGCAAACACTGTTTTGTTGTATGTTTCAACAGTTTATATCCGCTTTCCCTTTTTCAATGACAATTAGATTACCGCCATCTGCTGGCATGGAGAGTTATTTCCTCTCACACAGGCACAGAACGTATGTGCTAGTTGGCCGTCGGCTATAGTCTTTACTGTGTGTTGATGTGCAACTTTTTGGCCACGGTCTGACTAGTCCTGGTGTGTCAGCCGGGTGTGAATTGTTAAAATTGACAAGATGCAATGAAGCCTGATGACATGGACCTGTGTTTATCAGCTGTTTGACTATTCCTATTTTTCTACATTTTACGCACCCCCGCACACACTGAGCAGTCTGCTGCTTTCTGCTTTTGTAGCTTAAGAACTGAACTGAACATTCATTACAAGAAACTCTTGAGCTACACGTCATATTACAATACTGAAAATTCACTGTTTCTGTGTGTTGCATAGATTTACAGTATGCATTTACTTTAAAATCAGTGCAGCAGCTGGACTGATATTCTATCATTTCACTCTCATTTTACCCACCGAAACACTCATCAAAAATAAGTTTTAGCAATGCAATGATTCCGGCCTAGACTGATAAACAATAAACAAACAAATAAATTAACAGATATATAAATGAGAAGCTTGCATTCCCCTCTGGTAACAGGAGCAAACTAATCCGCCTATGACTTGATTAAAATAACAAGTCAGAGTTATACCCTCTATATGATTGTGATTTTGTGTCTTAAAGGAACACGCCGACTTATTGGGACTTTAGCTTATTCACCGTATCCCCCAGAGTTATGACTTGATTAAAATAACAAGTCAGAGTTATACCCTCTATATGATTGTGATTTTGTGTCTTAAAGGAACACGCCGACTTATTGGGACTTTAGCTTATTCACCGTATCCCCCAGAGTTAGATAAGTCCATACATACCCTTCTCATTTCTGTGCGTGTCGTACCTCTGTCAGAGGGACCCATTGCTAGCCTCGCTTAGCACAGATCCTGGAGGTAACCGGCTCCATCTAGCCTACTGCTCCCAAATAAGTGACAAGATAACTCCAACATTTTCCTATTTACATATTGTGATTTGTATAGTCACAAATAACAAGGTCACATCACTCAGATGCTGCGAGCAAATCACTCCGCCCAAGTAGCAGAAGTAGCAGTGCTTTGCCTTTCTGAGAATATAGTTCCCAGTACCCAGTATGTATACGGTTAGAACATGGCTGTGTCTCATGTGACGTTGTTACATGTTGAAACATGTAAATAGGAAAATGTTGGCATTATTTTGTCACTTATTGGGAGCAGTAGGCTAGATGGAGCCGGTTACCTCCAGGATCTGTGCTAAGCGAGGCTAGCGGTGGGTGCCTCTGACAGTTACGACACGCACTGGTATGTATGGAGTTATCTAACTCTGGGGGATACGGTGAATAAGCTAAAGTCCCAATAAGTTGCCATGTTCCTTTAACCATAGCCAAATAGCATGTCTAGACTACTTATATGTGAACTTAAAGACCACATTCTGAAATAGACTGTGTATGCTTTTATTATACTGTTATAGTTTTTCCTTATTTCCTTGATCACATTTGTCCATTCAGAAGTTACATTTTCAAAACAGTTCACACAGGCCTAGACTGAAGGTTGCTGGCAGAAATGACACATTTGTTTGCAAAATTCTCTAACACTCACAAAACATTAACAGCATGCATCAAAAGCAAATATTCCAATCAACCAACACAACTTGTGGTCAAATTAATATATGCTCTTAATCACTCATTTATACAATCAACAACAAAATGCAAAAATACAGCTATCAATACAGTATAAACCGGTTCAACCGTAATTAGTGCTGTGCCATTTTGTTAGTACCTATAGTATGTGTGCTAGGGTTCGGTACCACTCACAACGGTACCTTTTTTCGGTACTTTCTTTCTGTAATAACAAAAATTAACAACCTACAACCTATCAACTTCAGTGAGTACCCAAAAAAGTACCGGATTCGGTACCCAACCAAAAATACAAGCAAGCATATCATAGCATGAATTGTATTCTTTTCTCCAAATATTCAGTCGGGTCCCCAAGGTCCAAGAAATGCCTCAGAACATACTGAGGCGACGCCGACTTGAGCGTACGCTCTGCGCATGCGCGAAACGTAATACATCTCCATAGCAGCAGGCGGCGCTGCTCTGTATTGTTTACATTAAAAGTCTGATTATTTCCCAGAAAATGAAAACTGGCAGCTGATTACACAAACAGAACAGATTTTGAACGGGTCGTCCGCTCCCCATTTCCGGGCGAGTCCCGACTGCCCTGTCTCCGACTGAACATGTCGGATCGGCCAAAATGAAGGCCGACGGCTCTTCGGACAGCCAACGGCACGGGACACACCGAATAGACTCGAGTCACCGACCTCGCCAGACGGTCCGACGGCCGATTATTGGGCTGCTGTGTCTCCTCTATTAACTGTTGTTGAAAAAGGTCTAAATACATTTGTAAAACAAATGAAAGTGTGAACACATTTGCAAGAGAAGACTTCTGATGTGCTAAGAAGGTGACAATGAAAATCAAGTAGATCCCAGTTTAATCAAGAAAAACTTATATAGGGATATAGACATATATCAATAAGGGAACCAAATGTGAATGTTTTATATGATCATTTACACCTGTGTAGTTGTGCCCAGGTGTTAGCGTGTGTTATGTAAGGTAAAAAAAAAAAAATATATATATATTGGTTGCACTCTATGGAATACGTCAATACACAGCTACCATCTTCTAGATACACCCCTCGCTTCCTCACTTTCTGCTTTGTTGACTGCCTAACCAAACAGCTGATGTGAAATCAAGTAGTGCATTCTTGTCAAAGCACTGCTGCTATATTGCCAAGCTGAGCCTTGGAAACAGCCAGATCTGCTTATAATGATTTTATAAGCAGATAATAACAATAATTTTACCCATTGTAAAAAATATATTTTCTGTTTTTTTTCTTTCTTCAAAACTATTAAAGAACTGTTAAAGTTGAAAAGTGAATGCAGTAGATGAAAGGAGTTGCCTTTTTTCATCCTGTTATGCATTTTTACAGGCAGGTGGGTTCCTGTCAGAGTGCAGTATATATCTATAGTGCATTAATATTCAGCATTAATAAGTGAACACACAAGTCTTAGCTTGTTATCAAAGTCAATTATTGAGTTCAGGATGTCAGACGGCTTTCTGTAAACTAAGACGTTCAATGAAACTGAGCACTGAGGGGATTTCAAAAAGCCAGAGACAAGGCCAAGCAAGGAGTTCTTGTCTGAATGAAAAATGGGATTGCTTTGTGTTTGTCCCTAGGCTTGTGTACCAATAACTTCAAAACATAAGATATACGGTAAATATAGCTGCTCCACAAACTGCCTTCTTTGAGTAACCAAAAAGGGAAAACCACAATAAAACACAGGCGCAAACATGCCGTGAGATGTTTTATTCATTCATTAAAGCCATCAGCAGCTTAGTGCTGAGACAACATCAAAGATGCATACAGAAGTACAATATATGAAACGGAATCCAAAGTTGTGTTTGGTGGTGGCCTGGTAGATTGCACAAACACTGCATCTGCCCATCAAGTTATTTCAGTGGAGGCTGTGCTGTGAATGACATATTTTTCTTTCTATCTTTCTCTTGAAACCACCAGTCACCCCTGGCAAAACTGCAGGCGTGATCCTCAGTAGCCGTGAACAGAGTGTTGCTGGAATCACACCCTACTGTGGCTGCAAACATTACACCGGGTTTCACGCCCCCTGTTTTGCAGCTGCATGCTGCTCTCACTTTGATGTTTTACATTAACAGCACTTGTTTCCTGAATAAGAAACACTTCATCCTTGCACATGAATAAAAAACAAAACATTGCACATGTTGTACATCCTCTCCAGATTTCCCCCTTTCTGGACTATATATGCTCTGCAGAATTTTTTGTATCCCCAGTGGGGACAAATGTATCCCCCCCCCAAAAAAACCCCCAAAAATATCAATGCTACTTCACCAATAGACCATATATTATACCTAAAATAGAAGTATTTTAAACTAAAGCGTTGTAACATGAACACATAGTGCCATAGAACCATAAAATCCGAGCGGCAGTTGCTGGTTGTATTCAGCCGCTACTGAGCTCCAGGACGCCGGCTACTAGCAGCAGTTGTTTAGCCGCCAATAGGTGACTGTGAGCCAGCTACAGGAATCGCTGGATGACTGGAATCGCTGGATGCTTTCGCCGCAACGTGAACTCCACGTTGTTTTGAGATTATTTTCCATTGGATATTGAAGATCATTAAGTGTTTTGGCATGGCTTGGCTGAGTGGTATTGAAAGGGGGATTTAATTCTTGGATGTCTTGTTTTGTTATGCATGATCAAAAAACATCCCCCCCTTCTGCTTTTCCCCCCCAAATTGCACCCTGGATAAACGTACCATGTTTCGGTCAGAAACACTACATGCAAACTTTGTTTGGTACCAAGGAAACTCTACAGGGTACCTTTTAATGACTTAATGACTGCTTCATGACAGTTGACAGAAGGCTATACATCAAACCTGAGAGAGCACGGCATAACATAAAACTTGGTAGCTATACTGTGAACAGTAGCATTTGTCTTTATGCTTAAGGATCAGTATATAATTCATTATTGAAGCCTGAAGCCACTAATGGTACTTTACTTTCTGAAGAGCATGCCACTCATACCGTTTTTTAAGTGTGCACAAAATAAATGGCTGGAGGTTAATGTATATGGATAAAAGAGGTCAATTGCATAACAATGACATTTTATCATGGTGGCTCAGTCTTTTGTAATAACATCAATAAAAGGAAATCAGAAAAGGAAATTGGTGCCTACTGATATTAGATGGTAGAATGGTAGAAGTGATTACTATATAATGTACAGCACAGTTATTATGCTGACTGTATGCATACAGTAATATTCTATAGCCTCATGTAAAAGAGCAGTTAGTGTGTTTGTGAGAGTGGTTTCAAGGGGCCTCTGCTCTCTGTCTGTATCATCGACATTAACATATTTTATGCACTTTCTGGCTTTTAGTGTGAGGTAGAAGAAGAGAGCATTAGGGTACGTAGGTTAATTTAGTTTCCTTACAAAATGTGAGTGCCTTAGTCTTTAACATTTAATCCAAAGGGAGGCATATTTCAAGAAGCCAAAAGGGTGTGTGAAGGGTAATAAATCCCTGGCTTGACTCTCCAGAGCCTTGCAGAGGTTTCAACACATGCTAAAAACCTAGGCCCTGGGCTATGTTGTGAGAGAAATAGTGGTATAATACTCACCTGAATAATGCACAAGGTTAAAAGGTCATGATGGAATTCCATTTCTATAAAATTTAAGAGAGAGGCAAGGTAGGAAAAAGGTCCAATGCAATTACTTTCATTCATAACACTACGCGACCATGCTAATTACTTAATGTATTAATAACTGCCCTACTGCTGTAACTCAAGGCCTCTACTGCCTTTCCATCTTTAAAATTCAAATTAATTTTTCCACCTGTACAGAGCATGGTAATCATGGTGTTTCAAACTTGCAAGTTTAATTGATAACACCTCTTTCAAGCCAGTAGCTGTGAGGGTGTGTCCTCCACTAGATATGATGCTTTTGTTCCATGGTTTTACAAACACACCACCTCTCTTGCAATGGTAGTGGTCCCCAGACTCCAGAAAGGCTACAGGGGTCATGTACAAAAGATTTAATCTTTTTTAACCTTTTTCTTGTTCTTCAAAGATTTGGACTAGCTTTCCATTATGAGTCACTTATGACAAAGGCTTATAGTCAAATCATGTGCATAACAATCCATGCAATCCCAATATGAAGTGCAGAGAGGTATTCACATACACACTAGGGGTGTGCATCTCTCTCCTTTAAGACGATCTGATACATGTATCTAGATACATGGGCGACGATGCAGTTCAGGGACAATACATTTTAATACGATTCAGTTCACTTCGATTTTGAATCGATTCTGTGCGATTGGAAATCGATCAATCTAATACATACGGTTAATATTTGTTTAATATAGGGCTGTTAACGCGTTAATCGCGATGCGATTAAGGGCCGATGCGATTAATATTTTTTAATTTAATTTTTTATTAATTTATTTTACACTTCACTCGGTTTTGCGTCATGCCTAACTGCCTATTATTTTGAACCTTTCCAGCACCGTTACTTATCATCAAGCTGCCATTTCCTCGTAACACATCCTGCTGCTGCAGGCATGATGGAGAAAGACAGCAGCAATGAAATCCTGGATGGCGCTTTTTATTTTCCAAAACTCCTGGACGCGATATTACGAATCCCACTATGACCACACTAAGACCTGCCCTTCAATAGCATTCACACACTAGTATTGGCCAGGCGTCCATGCTTACATGTACAGGTTCTATCCCCTGACCAATCCCCTAACCTTAACCACTCAAGGTCAAATGCCTAACCCCAACCAATTGAGCTGCTTCGTAGCGCGGGTCTTGGCGTGGCCATAGTGGGATTTGTAATTTTGCCTCACGGACGGCTCGTAGACAAGTCGAAAGCCATATGCACATTGTGTAAAGCCAAATTAAAATATCACCGAAGCACATCAAGCTTGAGCTACCAATTACGGGAGACAAGGTGGCCACTGGGGACGCGACTACGGGGAAAGGACGCCTCAAGGCTGTTTCACATTGTACGCGGCATGCGCTACGCTCGCCGCTCTATTATCCTATTCCCAACTATATTTGTTGTTGTATATTTGAATGCACGTCACGTCTGCGTCCGGTGTTTACATCAGACGTGCAGTATATGTGACATTGTGTAGGATACACAGTATTATTATTCTCATTTCTAAATAAAATGTTGCATTTCAACACTGTGATATTGCATGTTTATATACTTAAGAGGTCTGCAGTCATTGCAGTTGAGTATAATAAAGCTAAGATATGAGCCTACATTCATACATGCGCCATTCATTCTCTGGAAAACACTTTAATGCATATGTGCAATTAATACATCCAAAACTGGAGATTACACATTTGGAAATGGGTAGTTATTCTGTGTAAAGGCCATATACCTAACTACCTATATGTGAACTTCAATGAAAATTAACATGACTTGTGTCAATCAGTCCAAACATATTTTACATCATATAAACATACAAATACAATATTATTATTGTGTAATAACAACAGAGTGTAAATTGTAATTTCCCCATTGGGGATCAATAAAGAGTATAATAAAAAATACAAATATATCCTACAAATACCTGTTTGGAGCTGTATAATCAACTTGGTATTTGGTTTTCGCAGCTCACAACAGTAGGCTACAGTTCTTCTCAGTTGCTTTGGCGCATTTCTCAGATCAGAGATGACAATAATGCGTGACTTTGTCACATAGGAAATAGTGCTCCCTTTCATGTGCATTGTTCATTAGACTATACTTACAGAGTGAACTGTTAAATATGGACAACACCACAAAGCAGATTCACTATCTTGGCATAAACAATGGCGTAAGGACTTGTCAGTTTGATTCATTGGTATAAATACTTTCTTTGGACACAAACAAAAGATTTCCAGCAAGATACACGATTTTTCAGGTCAGTCATGCGATGCAGTTTACACCAATTGTTTTAAGAAATGCACTCACTATTGTGCAAATGCAAATTATGATTTGACAAATGCACCAAAGTTACTGAGAAAAAAATGTAACATAGGGTTGTATTTCAGTGGAGACATATGTTGATTTCACATAGCTAAAACCAACCTGAATGATTTAAATTAGGAGGCTACAATAATTTATACAGCTGGCATGCCTATTATGGTGAAATATGCTTCCACAGCATAGTTTTGCGTCCGAGGTCTCTGTACGACCTCGAAATTGTGTCGTAGCCTATACAGCTCTGGGAGATCGCTGACGGCCAAAATCAACCTCTCGTCCATGTTCCGTTTGTGGAGCCACGTGTATTCTGTGTTTTTGTTGTTGTTGTTTTTCAGACACGTCACAGCGCACTGCGGCCGCTCTTGCGCGTGCCGCAGTCAAAGTTGAACCATGTTGAACTTTGAACGCGGCACGCGCAAGAGCGGCCAGCCGCAAAATGCCGCTTGGCAGACCAGTTCTTGCGCACGCAAGCCGCTGACAATAATGGGTTTCACAGCGCAGCGCTGCCGTTTGCGCGTACAATGTGAAACTGCCTTCACACGCTGGGAGACGGCCAAAAAGCACGCCTCATATGCTGGGAGGCGGCCACGACTACGGGTAAAGGACGCCTCACGTGCCGGGAGACGACCGCTAGGGATGGCCGCTGGGGACACGCCAAAATATCGGGACGGTTGTGATTAGGAAGACTACGGGAAACAAAACGCCACACGCGGGACGCGATCGGCGCAGGCGTGGGTTAAAGTCCTGTGTTGTTTTTCACGAACTGCTATGTATAGTATTTTAATCATGTGATAAAATATGCGATTAATCGCGATTAACTATAGAAATTCAGCGATTAATTGCGATTAAAAAAATTCATTGTTTGACAGCCGTAGTTTAATATAAAAATATTTTCCATTACAGACTAAAATAAGCCAATTCTATAAAAGAAGCATTGCCTACCTTCAAACAAATATATATTTCGTAAAAGGGAACAGGAAATTGCAATGCTAGGACATGCTAATACTATAACTTTAACTTAATTAGCTAGCCACTCATAACCAAATAACATACACACCAGCTCTATATTAAATCAAACAGCCTCCTTGCTGCTGTAATCGTAGAGACAGTAATTCTAACATATATCCATTTTACACAGCCATTGTGAGCACTCTGATAATAATCATATACAATATTACGTGAGTATACATATGAGCACAATAATAATGTTGCATGCGTTAGCATGCAGCTAACTGACTTTTATGCTAATGTGGTATATTCTAACTGAAAATCTTAGAACATATAAACGTCAATATAAACTCAACACATACATATCATTATATATTTATACCAGCCTACTTACATGTTTATAAACGCACACATGGATGGATGACTCACAGACGAAACCTTGTCGGCACATATGGGTGTTTTTTCTGCAAACCCAAACAAGGGTGCTGATTGGCTGATCCCTGCCACCCGGAACATGAATGAACACATGACCACACACCGCAGCAGCTTCATTGAATTGACAGCAAAGCTTCAGTCAACCGATTCGTAACGTCAGAATCGGGCCATCGGCCCATTCTTGGTCCATTTAGATCGATCCCCGGGTCTATGAATCAGTGTAGTCGTATCTGTAATAATACAACCAGATACCGATTCACATTGGTACATTTTTACACCCCTAATAAACACCCATTATAGTGTTATACAGACAGTGAAGACAGTGCTTCAGGTGAGTACTACCCCTTAAGTATAACTGTGGCATGGTGGTAAGGTGCATATTAACATGAATTATTTAAGTGAATACTATCCTCTGCCTCCGTCCCTGAGTCCCTGAAGGACATTCAAAGTGTTGGGACAGCTACAGAACACATGACACAAGGGAGATGTTTCACATGTTCTTTCAAGCTTTGAATGATGTATCAGGTTGTTTGACAAGAGCAATATGAATATCTGGTAGAAAGACAGCAAGACATCCGACTCTCTTGAGAGTGTTCTTCAGTGTTGTTATTATGTAAGATGTGCTGCCAGAAAAGGTGTTGTACTGTATGGATAGGTCCAAAAATTTTAATGACACATTTGGTGTGGATTCATTGCTTTGGCTGACTGTAGAATTTGGTGCACATATGAAAATAGAAAACTGCTGCATTTAATGAATACAGAGATAACAAGTTCAAGGAGGTGCTGTTGATAAAATATATTAATTATTCAAATGATGATATTCCTCCCCAACATGTTTTCTCACTAAGCCACCGCTGCCTCTTCAAGCGGTTTTCAGCTCACGTAGACGCATATCAGACATTTTCTGAAGTTTATTATATTATCAGGACACACAGTCTGACCTTCAGGTTTCCTTGGAACATTTAACCAACCCCAAGGTGGCTATTATTGTGATGAATATTCTGCACTGCTGACAGCACCACGGCTTATTTATTTACACAGCAAGCGGTAGCTCGCTACCTCGCCATGACCTCACGCTGTGTCTTCCTCCCTCATTTGTCAACTCGCACCTCCTCTGGTGCCCATGCAGCTCCAACAAAGTGAGGGGCGTGGACACAACATTCAACTGAGAAAGGTAGGTGAAATGTAAACAAACAAACAAACAAAGGGAGAAAGCTGATGCAGCAAATTACCCTCACACATCTTAATCTTGATCAGTTTTTCTTTGCCAGCCTGTGGTGTTGAAAGATTTAGTTCCTTGTGTTTGGATGTTGCTACATTTAGAACAGCTTAAATATAGTAGACTGCTATGTTGGTGAGTTTGTAAACTTGGAGCGATTTGCCCTCATTTGGTTTGGTTTGGATTGGTTTCACACCTGGAAAAAGCCAAGCGTATCAAAATGCGGCATTATAAATCACGCAAGAACGTCCACTCCTCTTATTGGTTGGATGTGTCTGGGGGCGGGAGCAAGAAAGTAAACACAGGAAGAAGGTCCTGTGATCTGGATTAGTGCATATTTCTTGCATGTCCATAGTCAAACCAACTCATTTCATTAAAATTATCAGACATTGTTTCGTGAGAGACATTACTACGTCTGCACTGGTTACCGAGACTTTGCTCTACTGTGCGGTGTCTCCAATTTTAGCAGCAGCTGGTTTGACCACGGAGATGCAAGTGATGAACGGCAAGCTCGGACCACAAGCTTGACCGCAAGGTGCTACAGTTTGCTGCTCTGCTGCATCGCAGATTGCTAAACACACCTGACTACAGGAGACATTAGCTCAGACTTGCGGAATAGGTATAGTTGGTGCAGTTCAAGGTCGGATCACATTCTCACCACAAACGAACCACTCCAGAGTTCGATTGAAAGCGTACCAAGACCACCTCTTCAAGCAGGTCTCGGTACGCTTGTTTGGTCCGCTTTTGGTGTGCACCCGAGTGCGAATGCCACGTTCTCACCTGCCCTGACGAACCGCACCAGCGGGACAAACAAACTCTAGTGCGATTCAACCAAACTAAACAAGAAAGGTGTGAAAGCGCCTACGTTAACGTGGCTGCAAGGAACTTTCAGTTTGTGTTGAGCAGCCCTTTTGGACCAAAGCGAAAGTGTTTTCACCACATCTGCTGTTGTGAAGATCTTTCAGAGTTAGCTTTACCTGGGAGGTCATATAGTTGCGATGATTGTTTCGCTCAGACAGAAAATCATTCATTTACAATAAGTAAATGAATGTAACAATAATGTTACTGAAGCATCATTCCAAGTGCTGCATATGGTAATTTAGCCTGGATGTATCATGAGCTAAACAGGGTGTCACTGTTACTGTAGTCTATATCGATGGCGTTTAATTTACGGGATAGTTCCGGTGTCCCCGGAGGTTCCGCTAGATGTCCCTCATTTTCGGACGGATGTCCCTCACCTTCAGTTTTCTTTGTGTTGGCATTCTAAACTCCGGTCGATTTAGGAAACATCCTCAGAGCTAGAACCGACAATGCAATTATGCTTATCTTTTTTTTGAGTAACATTCTCATCACACACTGAACAGCCATTTTAATTCCAGAGCCCTCCAAAAACAAGTTCCTTCCCGAGGCTATTTTGCAGAGGCACCGTTGCTGTGTCCGCCGCATAGGGCCTACTATAACTATTGTGACTGGTTTAAAGAAATGCCAATAAACCAGACCACTTTTCTTCTCCCATCCAGGAATGTTGTGTGGCCTAGCCAGACCCTCATCCACAGCGTTGAGGAGATAGGTCATGAGACAAAGCATTAGCAAGTTTGTTGTACCAACATAATAATAATAATTAATTAGATTTACATAGCGCTTTTCATTAAACCCAAGGACGCTTTACACAGGGACAAAAAGAAAATAGTAGGGTAACACAAACATGGACTGAAATTAAATAAATCTGGGCGCTAAATGGAAGGAAGATGACATATTACATACCTGTCTAGGAGGAAGAGGGCTAATTCAGGGTGGGTTTTGAATCCTTTACAATCCCGTAATTGTCTACATCTATTGAAAGCCCAACTGACTCGGGTTTTCACACGTCGTCTGTCACTTTCCCTTTTAGCTTTTGGTTGTTCTTTGTTTAATTTCCTTGTTTGCTGTGATGGCCCGGCCCCAGTATCAGCCATAACTACAGCAGATAACTTCTAAAATAAAATGAAAATACAAATAGGCCTAAATAAATCTCCTGTTCCTTTGTTATCACATGCAGAATACACAGTTTTAATGTCCTGGCACACTTTGTTAAAAGATCAAAACGTGGCACATTTTCAGAGAACATAACACTGATGGTTTTCTCTGTCCTCTGAAGATGTGCTAGGTTTATTGTTTTTTTGCAAGTCTGCTCTTACTTAATTAAGCAGAGAAGCTCCTTATTGATATTTTTTTCTGGCTTTTTTTTTCAAGCTTTGAAGCTCTTTACTTTTGCACATTTCTATTTATATTCCAAGATTTATAAATGAAACATGTAATGCAGTGGAAAAAAAGGCGAAACAGTCTCTATTACGATGTGATGCCCCCACAGGGTTACACATTATAACAATAATAAACATGTAATACATGGTTTATACCACACTATATTGCAGCTGTAAGCACATATAAATGAGTTTGTCAAAAAACTATAACTTAACCTCTGGGCACCCATATGTGGAAGATGGTGTATAAACTATGCTATTGAATTTTTTTATTTTACAATATTATATTCATATTTATTAATAAATAATAGACATTCTACACAAATGATGTACCTTAACAAATACTTTAAATATCCTTGTATCAGCTCTTACAACTACATGATAGTCTGTTATAAACCCATTTATTGCATGTTGACAATGTTGTAGTTGAGTCACCAACTGTTGAGTCTGAGTCCAGTCTTGAGTCCCCAGTGCTCAAGTCCAAGTCACTAAATAAGAGACTAAGGCTGAATCCCATTTCTCTGTCTTAACCCTACCCCTTTGTCTTACCCTTAGCCCTTGTCCCTCGAAACAGAGTGGTAAGGGCTAGGGGTGAAAACATACCCCTATGAAATGAGACGCCACTTGGTTACATCATCAAACATACTTAGGTCTGTTTGCAATAAATATTTGTATACACACTGCATGGTGTGTTGTATATCTGTTTCAGTTATCACTCTTTTGAATGTCATTGATGTTCAGAATGTAATTGATGTTCAGAAACACTTTCTTTGTACACTGTCTTTATTGCCCAATAAAGTAAACATTATTACAACTATGAGAACCATAACTTACATGTCACACACATATAAAAAAGGCACTCAAATGTATAAAACTAAAAGACACACAAGACCACAAACAAAAAAACTACAGCTATTCTAAAATTCCAGACCACAGTCTGATGGCTGTTGGCCAGTAACCTTTCCCCTCATACCCCATTTCTTTCATTAGTGTCCAGTATCATAACCAACGACAATGTACAGGTGCATGAACAGGAATGACTTACACATGATTACAATAATACAGTACCAATACAATAATGAATGGCTAAACATGAACGCAGAAACTCCTGCTCGTTTTAAGCCCAAAAGTGGATCAGCTGCCGGGTTTCCTCATGCGTCTCTGTGTGATACAGGACGGTAAATGTAAAACACGTATCGATGTCTCCAAAGCAAGTAGTGTTATGCAATGATATCAAACGAAATTTGCTGCTAATGGAGTTTAGTTAACACTGTAGACATGCATGGAGTCCATTCAAGGCAGACAAATGCGGGACTGTTGTGCAAATAAGCAATGTAACGTTAACGTTAGCATAGCAAGCTAGCGATTTTTAAAAATGTTTCAATTACAAATATGGTTGCAAATATATATGTACAGGTCTGTGTAGAGCACAAAATAAGACCGTCGTAATTTTTAAATCAATTCTTTAAGCCGAAAATACTTCCATTTATGGGTCTCTCTGGTCGACCTGGCAACCATTGTTCCTTGTTGCGCGATGTATCTGGATACCCCTTGCTT
Organism: Zingel zingel; assembly: GCA_023566125.1. Taxonomy (NCBI): domain Eukaryota; kingdom Metazoa; phylum Chordata; class Actinopteri; order Perciformes; family Percidae; genus Zingel; species Zingel zingel. Next base: position 24,645,684 of record CM042315.1, read on the forward strand.
TCAAGTAAGCTTGCGTCCTTCCTTGGTTTAAGGGGTATCTAGCCCTTCCCCTTAGCCCAACCCGTTGATCAAAATGAGTATTGGGACAGCCCATACGCTCATGTGAACGTGCAAAACTAAGGGGTAAGACAGAGAAATGAGACCAGTCTTGAGTCTCCAGTGTTCGAGTCAGAGTCACTGAAAAAGAGTCTGAGTCCGCATCCCTCTGCATCTTTCAATGTGAACATGTAGTAAGAGGTAGCTTGTTTATTGCTAAGGCCATATGGTCAAATTTAAATTATTTATTTAAATTTTAAACTTATAACAATAACTGATTCCACCAGTTGTTGTTAAACGACAAAAAGAACCACTAGATGGCAAAAGGGTATTTTACAATACCTTTGAATGCAGTCCGAGTCCAAATCCAAGTCATCAGTGTGCGAGTCCAAGTCGAGTCCGGACCAGAGATTAGCGTCTCGAGTCGGACTCAAGTCCAAGTCCAGGACTCAAGTACTCCATCACTGCATATTAAAGGACAATTCCAGCGCAAAATGAACCTAGGGGTCGGAACGACAGTACTGTTCATGTATAGATGCGGGCGCCATCTTGGAAAACAGTCATGACCAGTCGAACCACGAACGCTTTGTTTGAGCTATGTTACTGGTTGCACGGTGTTCGTCGTTTCACTGGTCATGACTGTTTTCCAAGATGGCGCCCGCATCTATACTGTCTTTATAATCTGTCTTTTCAATAAACTGTCACTTACACTACACTTACAAAGTTCTCAATTCTTCTCTTTACATGTAGGGACACTCATTATGCTACTGTTGAAGTGTGGTGCTATTTTTAGCCTTGTTAGTGGTGTAGAAATAGTGATTTACCCTCTGCCCCGAAAGGTAGTGTTAGCAGCTAATCACCGGTGCACGCTAGCTTGTTTCAAGCTAGAGACACATTCGATTAGCATGAAAACAGATCCCAAAGAACGGTTGACTTGGTACACATATGTTATTAACCCGTAGGTTCATTTTGCGCAGGAATTGTCCTTTAATATAGCACTTACAAATGCTTTAAGTAAAGTGTTACCAGATACAGCAACATGTCTCCTATAATAATGGAATATTTCACTTTCATTAGCCATGTAAACAGCTTAGTCGGAATATCGTCTTTTTTGGAATAAGGGCAAAAACCGGAATATTAAGTGCACGTAAACGTAGTGAGTGACTTGTCTTTTTATTCTTGGTTGAGGGGAGAGTCATCCAATTTTTTTTAGTCTAGAGGGGAGGGTCACCCAACTTTTGTATTCGTGAGAACAGCAACATTTCAAAGTGGCGTGTTTGGTGCATATTTATCCATGTAGCTCCATGTAGCTCTCTCAGTCTCTGCCCCTATCGCTAGCAGATGGGTCCCTCCCTGTTTAGTCAGCCAGACAATTTGAACTGGGACCGTGGGGTTTCCCAAACTGAATAAATCCTGCTCGCACATATTAAAACAGAACTGCTTTGCTAGCTCCATCGTGTTGTAACTAAGACATCTGACGAAAAAATAATTGTATTCATTCGCATGATTGCTGTACTGTTTACTTCAAAAACATCATGAGATGGGAGGTCTCCAGGCTGCAGCCATTCCCGACTCAAATATCATTTCGGTCCCGGTGATATTATATATATATTAGGGCTGCCAGTGTTAACGCGTTAATCGCGATGTGATTAAGTGTCGACGCAATGCGATTAATTTTTTTTAATCGCATGCCGGCATTTATTCTACACTTCACCGTAGTCGCGACTACGGGGATAGGACGCCTCACATGCCAGGAGACAATAACGGGATGGCGTATGTTGGGTTTAGGAACAACACTACAGGGAAAGGAGAGACGGCCGCTGGGGACGTGCCACAATAACAGGACTGTTGTGATTAGGAAGACACAAACGCCACATGCGGGACGCGATCCCCGCTCGCCCGGATGAAAGTCCTGCAAACTGCCATGAGACTGGGCTGTCTGACCTGTCTCGTTGCCGTCGAGGGGGACAGTAGTTTTCACAGATACACAGAAAGCAGCCCTGGAACAGCTGCAAGGTGCTGCAAACGCAGTCTCATTAACCAGTGATCACTGGACGTCAGTGAGTAATCAACATTATTTAGGAGTTACTAAACACTATATTGACTCTTGTGAGGATAGGGATTTTTAATTTTTTAGTTAGGTATTTGGAGGAATTGTGCAATAATGACAGATTCACACATTTTTATTTTGTTTACAGTAAATAAATAATTACAAATCTTAAAATCAAGTTCATAAAGTAACTTTCTTTGCATTCATTTGGTTCCCAATCAAGATACACTGGTAAAAATTGCTTTCGATTGTAAAAACTATTCTGAAATGCAAAATAATAGTAATTTAATCATGTCATAAAATATGCGATTAATCGCGATTAACTATAGAAATTCAGCGATTAATTGCGATTAAAAAAATTTATCATTTGACAGCCCTAATATATATATATATTTTAACAACAGCCTTTTCAAAGGCATTTGAGAAGGAAGGAGTGGTAGCATGCAAGCTCCCAAATTGACACTCGTCTGACAAATGGAGTTTTGGATAATGTTCAGCTTTGGCAGCTTTACATATATATGCTAAAATATACAATGACTGAGGAAGCCTAGTGACGAGTCCATAGCAACCAGTGTTGAATTACCCAGTGTGCTTTGCTGAATGGTCTCAATGTTTTATTGTTTTATTGAAACAACTTAGTATTTAAAGTAATGCAGTAATGCAGGAAGTGTGCATTTAGTTTCCATGCTTATTGTGTTTCCATAACAATGTTAGTGAGTAAATGTGGAGAGGAGTGTGGTGTATAAGATGAGAATGCAGAGGTTTAGTACAAAAAAAAACAATGTCCATCTGTATGTCTTTGCCAAGTGCAAACCAGTACAGAAGGCATCAATAAATTGTTGGAGAGGGTCATCCATTTTTTCCAAGTTGTTTTGGAAGGTCATCCAAACTGTATTGCTGGTGAACGGAGGGTCAGGTCTATTTTGACTTAGGGACTGTTCATTATTTATTTAAGGGGCCACTGGAGGAGCTTTGGGACCTTTAGCCAAAAAAGACATGACCCTCCCCTCACCAGTAAAAAAAATTTCTATGACCCTCCAAAATAATTTGGAAAAAAAGGCATAACCCTCCCCCAGCATTTCATCGCTACCTTTTGTACTGGCTCGGGCTTGGCAAATATATTCAGATTCCCATTGTTTTTGTACAGCCATAACATATGTAGCTAAACCTCTGCATTCTCATCTGACGCATCCCACTCCTCTGTTATGGTGTGGTGGCCATTTCAGTAGATTTACTCACTAACATTGTTGTGGAAACACAATAAGCATGGAAAATAAATGTACACTTCCTGCATTACGGCATTACTTCAAATACTAAGTTACTCCTCTAGTAAACTAGTATTCATATGAAATAAAACAATAAAACATTGAGACCATTCAGCAAGGCACTCTGGGTAGCCTAACATTCAACACACAAACTGGTTGCTATGGACTCGTCACTAGGCTTCCTCCCCTTCGCCGTTTAAACAAAGTGGAATAAACGTATAAAAGTCCAAATCTACACAAAACCCGCAATCAATTAGTAAGCTGACATCAAATGTGGCATTTAGGAAACCTTTATTACAAGGTTGGCACGGTAAGACGTCCAGACGTAGTGCAACAGTCATTTCGTTTTTTGCGTCCTGCTGCTCCCATCGTCAGCCAGGTAATATTTTTTTTACTAAAGCAGTATATTAAATCTGATGTATTACCTACCACCATGTAGTTGTTTTGTGTTATTTAAGATATTTATAAAATATCTGATCATGCCAGAGTGTATGGTATAATTCCACTCATTAAAAAAAAAAAATGCAATTATCCGTTTCAGGTCCCTTTGCCCCACAGCAAACTCATGGGTCAGACCATCTGGTAGCGAAGGAGGACAGAGACTGAGAGCTACATGGAAAAATATGCACCAAACAAGCCACTTTGAAATTTTGCTGTTTCATGAATACAAAAGTTGGGTGACCCCCCCCCCCCTCTGGACTGAAAAATGTTGGATGACCCTCCCCTCAGGAAAAAATAAAAAGACATGACCCTCCCCTATTTTCCTCCGGTGGTCCATTCCATAAATACCAAACGGTCCCTTAAGGTACCAAAACTCCTCTGGTGGCCCCTGAAATAAATAACGAACAGTCCCTTATTTGATTTGTGTGAAGAAAAAAATGTCTAGCAACACTTATTTCACTGAAAGAAATTGCTGCCACTGAACATTGGCATCACAAATTAATGTTAATTAAATTTTTATGAGACAGAGGTGCGTTGGGAATACCGTATATGATCACAGTATGTGCTATTGTCCGCTTAAACTTTTCTAGCTTTATTACCAAAACTCCTCTTGGGTTCCAATCTGTGTGGGTTCAGTCTTACTACTTCTAGTCTGTCTAATACTCAGTAATTCAAACTCTAAAATCACTTACTGTACATTATTATCAGCACAACACAACAACCATGAATGAAAAACCTTTTATTTTTTCAATAGCACTGAATAATTGCAAAAGAAATGGTTGCTGCTCTCAATTGGCTTGAAGTTGAAGCACAAACAAGTACTACAATACAGAAACCTAAAAGGTGCAAATTGCAGATATTACCAAGTGGTTGGCAAGTTAAAAGGTTTAGTATAAAAGAATTAGCTGCAAACATTTGTACAAGAGTACATCTCAAAGGAGAAGCTGTATTTCTGAAGACATCCACCCTCGCTTTGACCTCTTGATGATTAGAGAGAACACATACACGGTGTCGACCCAGCATGGTGTATTTCAATTCAATTTTTTTCTCCAAATAGATACAATAAGGTATGACTTTCCCTTTTAAAACTATTGTTATGCTCTACCTTTCAGAGAAAAGTGTTGCCTCTTTATTCTCTGAGAATGTATATAGCGCTGCGCTTGTTTATCTTCTTCAGCGTTGAGTAAAGACATGCATTTCATCCCAGATACATTTCTTAAACGGAACTCCTTCATTTTAGCCACTGACCTCTCAAATTTGTGGAGCATTTTGATTACACACAAAAGAAACCTTAGTCCTATTCTGCACGTCAAAGACAACCCTAAATCTTAATACTGGACGGAAATGTTAAAGTCGGAGAGTGCATTCACATGAAAGAGAGAAAGATCTGAAGGATGCCATAAGCTGGGCTCTAGGGCCTGAACAGAGAGACCCAGAAGACATGCTGGGAATATTAGAGAATGATTGATACTCACAGCTGGGGAATAGAGGAGAGCAAAGGAATGTTGAGATTTAATCTTTCTTACTTCCTTTGAAATATGGTTTACAATCCTCCGCTCATCCTCCTTTCCTCTAAGAACCTATAGATTACAACACAAGACAGCCAAATGTCTCCCCTTATTCTCATGAAAAGACGCATGATATGCAGACATGCCTGTCTACTCTGAACCCTGCAAACAAACTCAGCAGACATGCTGTCTCTCTCAAATACTTTATCTTTCTGTGTGTATCTCTCTAATTAAATCAGATGTACACCATGTATAGCTTTAACTTTAAAATAAAGTTAACTTTATTATTTATTTATTTATAACTAGATTTTTTAGAAACCGGATTTCTAGAAACTATATGGTACCATATGAAAATAAAATAAATGTAACTGAGGGACAGAGCTGGCAGGCATGAGGAGTCACAAGTAGATTTATTTCCCAAAGCACAAAAATTTACAAATATTAAATAAAACAAGTTCTGGGTCCACAAAAGAGGTAAGTTTATCATAATTAAACTCAAACTGTAGCAAGGTAATAGAAAAAACCGACCAGACAAACTAAACCCAAAGTAGTACTGTACATAATGGCCGACCAGCCCATTCCAGAAACAAAGGGGGTAGGGTAGTGAGGGGCACTTAAAACTAAACTACTTAGATTGAAGATTACAAAGGACATTTTGTCATCTTACAATCAGCTTACATTATTAAACAATTAACTAAAACAAAAGTACCATAACCAAGAAAGCATGATATTCTTAAGAAACTAATAAAATCTCTCCCCCTCATGATGTGGCAGTCCTTAGTACAGTCCGATTGGCCACTTTATTTAATTACCAGCGCTGCTTCAAGAGATGCATCTTTTGCTCAGGCCTGACAATACAGTACATCTCTTGGGCAGTATCAACCAGCACTTAGCACTTGTAACTCAAGCGAAAGCAGTAAGCTCATCATAAGGCAACTAAGCACTACAGATAAAGAGTTGATTAGCATTCATTTGGAGGTTGTGTCGCTCTGGCTACTGTAAGCAATATTGACTCCTCCTTACTCTGGTTTGCTATCTACCAACTCCCGAGGAAAATATCTGGCTCCCTTAGTCCCTAACTTTGTCTGTGTGTCGTTTGGTGCTAGGAAGCTAACATACAGTGGCATGGTCCCTGGTTTAGTTTAGTTTACTATTTTTTTTTACTTCTCATGTGTCATGTCTTGTGTGTTTTCCCACCTTTATGATTCTCTGCCCCGTCCTGATGTGTTTCAACTGTTCATCAGCCCTCATGTTACCTGTCTCTCATTGCCACTCTCATTGCCTTTTATATTTAGACTGAGAAGTGGGTTTTTAGAGCTTTTTCGTTGTAAACAGCTGCCTGCTTGCTCTGTAAACAACATTGTTGAGAGCAGCGATGGTGAATCTAAATCGCTAATGTTGCAGGACAGAATACCCCAACTGAAAGATGCTATAGTATTATAGTGTGGCTATAAAACAACGGCAATAATAATTAAGTTAGAAAATGGATAAAATAAAAGATTTACAATTAATCAATAGCAGATTTGTTTGGCAGGCTGTTTGACTGACCTTTGTAACGTTGAGGTGATCTCCTCTCACTGAGGTACTCATTCATGATCAATAAGCAATCAGGGAACTCTGCATGCTTTGGCCATCGAAAGTGTTTACGAAGCAAGCAATCACTTTTGCAAATCACTGTTTTATTTGCTGTCATATAACCTTACCTTCACCCATATCAAGCTATCGGCCTGCTGGCATAATATCTGTTCGCTAATGCAGTAATTGACCTTACATCACATGATGCGTTTTCATTGGAATGAGGGAGGTTGATTATTTTGCTTCGACACATGCTGCACCTGTATTTCGCCAGACAGAGTTTGTAGACAGACAGGGGGTTCAGAGCACTGTAACAGCGGCACACTTAAAACAGGTCTTTTATGAACATCATTCTGCATGTCAGCAGCAGAATCTCAGAGGACACAGCCCCACAAAGACCTGTCAGGCAATCTTATGATGATGAACCCCATGGTAGGTGTTTTAATATTTGGTTTTCACATAAGAATTCAGCAGCAGATGACATTCTGCTCTAATCCTGCTGCTGCAGTGTAGGATTCGTGGTTTGCTAAATCAAAAAGTATCTGAGCTGAATCCAGACTCAAAATGTCATGTTCCTGCAATGGAAATACCCTATAAAGGGATTGGGTGTACTTCTAGGCTTTAGATAGTTTTACGAGTTTCCCAAACTTCTATGTTTTATGGTGTTCCCCTTGTATTCTATGTCAATTACTGTATGGTTTAAAATATCAGTAGCAAAGGAAAAATAAGTGGAGCGTCAGTGATGTGGCTGATTTGACTTTGGACCTTGGAAGTTAACGTTTTAGAAGTGAAGAAAAAACATCTTATTTTAATGGCTGGTATTAAAAAAATGTCAAAATACAAACAATGCTTATTTATATTACTGGACTTTAAATGTATTTTTTTAGAATATATCTGGCCAGCACACAGAGTGAAAGCAAAATACTTTGTCAGCAACATGGAAGGGTGAGCAGAAGTAGTCCAATAGCAAACCAGCCAACTCACGGGCCAAACCTATTTAAATATTAACTAGACAAAGCCCGGACAACCCCCTGTTGAGTCTGTCAATTGATTTTTCTTTAAAGGTTTAAACATCATGCCAACAGAGACCAGTGCTTTCTGCTTTAAACCATTTGAAAGCTGCAAATCAGCTGACCTGCATCATGTTCAACACAGTTCATGGCTTCTGTCTTTAGGATTAGGGCACAGAGCAATAACCGGGAATAAACAGAGTATAACGGAAACAACAACAAAATCAGTAAAGCTGTGACATTTCAGTAGTGCTTTGTTTTTATTACAAATTAAAAATACTACATGTTTTTAAAATGTTATTCCATTTTCAAGCAAAATGCTGAATATGTGACATGAAAAAAAATCCTCAATACTTTATTATTATGGTTCAATAGTCTCAATCTCTTCTGCAAAACCGACTTTCTTCAAGTTTGTAAACATATTTTTTATTGTTAAGGCATCAAAAACAAGGTTCAGTTGATGTAAGGTTGTTTGAAGAACTCTGAAATGTTTTAAGGTTCTCAACTGAACTTATTCTGTTTAATGTGTTTTAGGTTGAAGTTTCCTCTCAATCACGATGACCTAAATATTCTGTTTATTCATGTGTATAGAGCATATGAATGAGGTTTGCTCATCCTGCATAACTCTAACCAACAAGTATTCACGTTTAATGAGTTCATTGAATTTAAAGTGATCAAATTCCCAATCATAACTGTGTCAGACCCTAGATGAAGAGACAACGCTGTCAACACCTTCAAAAATCTGTCACCATTAAATAACAATGAAAGGATGTAGTTCAGGTTCAGCCCTGTGATTGACTGGTGACTTGTCCAGGGTGTGACCCACATCTCACCCAATGTCAGCTGGGATTGGCTCCAGCCCCTCCATTACACTCAAGGATGAGCGAGTATAGCTAATGGATGGATGGATGGATGGATGGATGGATATATTTTCTCAAATGGTATGACCCCCTTCTCATTTTTTTGAGTTCAATGTGACTTGCTCCATTTATTAGAAACTCCTTACCAAGATGCAAAAACTCAATAAATTATTCTGTCAGATTGCAGCATTTGAATTGCAGCTCTTTCTTCTCTCCCCCTACGGTTTCTACCCTCACTGCTGAGCTTTCACTCTCACCACTCGTTCTCTCACCCCCTCTTACTTACCCTCACGTTCACTCAATTTCCCTGCTTCACACAAACACCTATTTCTCACGGTAGGTAGCAGGTAATATCCAGGGGTACTTTAACATAGTTTGATAGTTTATGTGGCCAATAGAGAAGGTAGGACTGCAAAATAAAATAGCATCAAAAAACCTTAGTAATCATAGGTAGAGGCAGTCACGATGCCTAATGCCATTTGAAATTGAGCCGGTGTGGCAACTTATTGGCAAACGCATTACTTTAAGTTTCTCTTTCTCAATCAATTCACTGGAAAGCTAAAAACCAATCTGGAGCACAGCAGCTCCCACGAGGCCTGATTGATGAGTCTGAGTGCGAATGTGCATATACAAGCAAGGTTTGGTTTATGTGTCCTCAAATTCCATTGGGTGGAAAATGTGGATTGAGTGAGGCCATCATGGATTTGGCATCACTAACTTTGGGGCAGATTGCGAAGAGTGGATTGATGCTCAGTGGAGGGGATGTGACAGTTCATCTGAAGGAAGAATGGGAGTGAGAAGGGAAAACAAACAGGCAGATACATATAGAGTGACAGCGGCATGAGGCTTAGCGTGCAAAAGCACAAAGTAGATATAAAGTATCCCAGACAGACATAATTAGAAACTGGCACGGTTGCTAAATTACTAATTAATTTCACTAATAAACATTTCCTGATTTACTCAATAGCTGTCAGCTAAAACAGATCTTTCCTGCTGCACTCAAACCTGACTCCATCATGTTCCAACATTTTGCAATGGTGCTGCTTGTGTCATAACCTGACTCCGCCAGATGGATTGCTTCGCATTTGCTCGGCATATCCATCTGGGAACTTTCCATTGGAGAACTTTTGGGAAGAGGCGAAAATACTGGTTAGCTGATTGGGTAAACCATCCGTCTATCACCACCTATGTTGGTGATAGACGGGCCAAATCAAGTCGGGAGAAGAGCAAAAACATCTTTTCCTCCAAGAAAAGCCTCCAGTGCTGTTTTTTGCTCTTCTTTCAATGAAGGAATACTTTATAATTCGGATAAAACTGCCATGTTGTTTAGACTGAACAGTCGCTTCCCGTTGTGTCACACCTAAACCCGCCTCAAAACCAACACTGATTGGTCGTTGTTTGGTGAACGGCTCCAAATTTTCTCTGTCTCAAGATGCCAGACTGATCTGCGAGTGGAAAACTGGAGCTCGCGAGATCAGGACGGTCTCTCAATGCTATTTGTGTCGGTCCTTTCCAATCCAAACAATGCTTTATTTGTCTTTGAATGAGGATGGAAAACATGTTAATAAGTTAGATCAAGGAATAAAGTCATGGCCATTCAGGAATCAATCCTGCAATTAAACCACAGAGTGTAAAAAAGGGTATAATTGCTTCAGTTTCCTATTTGCCAGCGCTCTAAAGGCCTCAATGCAGATGGAGTGAAAAAGTATCTATGTCAGGAGTTGGGTTACAAATAACATGAAGGCGTCAGGGACTTATTTGTGTTTTAACATAAAATTAAGCTTAGCATTAGTTCATGCACATCACATCAAGGTGGTCCTTTTAAATGTGACTCCCTCCTCACTGGTCCCTGCTCCACTAATGCTGCTTCACTCGCTGCTGCTGGCAGCGTTTTGCCTCCACCTTCCTAGTTCAGAGTCCTAACATGACTCAAAGTTTAAAGTGGTTTTCAATGTCTTTCTTTTGGCTCACTCTTTTTTTACCCAGGGGGGTTTCTGCATGGTGCTCCCTGTTTCAGCTTAGCATGCTGCTTGGCTGGTCCAGGGAGCATTATCAAGAGCGGAGTCATCAGCTCCGAGCATAACTGTATTTCCATTTGTTGCAATAAATGGTTAAATCTATGACGAGAGTGTTCCTGACTGAACAGTTGTTATTGCACAAAACACTGTAGTGGTACAGACTTGAATCAGTTCTAACAGCAGAAATGGAAAGCACAGGTTTGTAGTAATTGTTTATATATTGGGTATGTGCAGTATATCTTGTCTTGGATATGAGCCATGTTTGTGTTGGAACCTTGCTGCTCTAGAAACCTTGCAGATTACCAGTGTTAACTGGGACCAGCACCTGTGTTTGTACATCAGTATCTGGGCTTACAGCTGGCCCATGTCTTAGCATTGTGCCGACAGTGCCAGTGGTGCTGCTACAGTGCTCACCAGTGGAAGCCTGCCAAGTATTATGGGTGGCTGGCAGACTGGCAGATGTGGTCACAGAGAAAAAGGAACATGTCTTCTTGTGTTAACTACTGTATCTATCCAAGCGGTGTAGGTATAATAGAGGAGCAGTAAGGTTTGCTGAGCCACTTATAGAAGACAAATGGAGCTGGACAGGAACATGATTTTATGTGCTGACAATTTAGCAGCTGTAGAAAAGAGGAGAAGAGGAGTTTCAGGCCCAGTGGAACTTAGACAGGTAGCTTAATTAAGATGGTAAATGTTAAACCCACATTGATTTTCTCCACATCTAATTCATGGATTTATGCAAACACACTTATTAAAAAAATAAATAAACTTACTTATTTAAAGGGAACATAACGTAATTCTAGAGGAACTTTTTGAGAACCTATTTATGGATTAAGGTGACAGGCTATCAATTAAATTTTAATGAGCTTTTAGTGTGTTTTTTGTGTTTAAGTGTAGTTTCCAATTGCAGTTTTGGATTTAAGGTTCTGTTTTTTTTTTTATTTAATGTTGCATGTTTTATGCCTGTCTTTTAATATATTGGGACAATGTTGGAAATAAGTGCACTAACTTTAAAATGTTATCCCTTAGATTGGTACATTTAATAGATTATCATAGATATATCAGAAGAAAAATATACTCAAAATACATGCTGTATCATATTGGATGAATCATATTGAAAATATTGAAAGTTGTAATCAAATGCATAGTCAGAACAATTGACCCTTCGCTAAGCCCCGCCCTCCTTAGTTACTGTTGCTACGCCTGACAAGCTTTCATGCCTGGCACGTCGATTACAGTATGTATGCACCGGTGTCAGACATTCCTACGGAGATAATTAGTATTTTTTGGCGAACAAATGAAATATCTGAGAGAGCAAGACAAAAGGGACTGCAGTATACATTCGAGGGATAAATCGACGACATAATATGCAACCGATTTAGAGAACAATTTCATCAAAATTGAAGCTAAAGCCTATAGGTCCCAGCGCAAGCAACAGCCGCCTCATACGCTGACCATTCAAATGGGAAACACACATTGAGCTATGTCCATGCACAGCAGGGTAAGTGAAAGTTTAAAATAATCTTAATTATAAATCAAACAGTTTATCCATAAGCCAATTTTATTTGTATAGCACAGTTCAGCAGCAATGCAATTCAAGTGCTTTACATAAGACATTAAAACAAAATCAAAAATGAATACACATTGATAACAAATAGAAAGCAGTTAATACAAAAATATAAACAAAAAAGAACAAAAAAATTAAAAACTAATACTAGATTGAATACAAGAGTAAATTCACAATGGAGTGCAAAGCATTAAGAAAAGGCAGTGTTAAAAAGAAAGGTCTTCAGCCTTGATTTAAAATAGCTGAGAGTAGGTACCGACCTACAGTTTACAGTTAGTTTGTTCCAGATGTGCGGACCATAGAAGCTGAATGCAGTCTCTCCCTTTTTTGTTCCGACTCTGGGGATGGCAAGCAGACCTGTCCCTGATGATCTCAAAGATCTCTGCGGCTCATAGTGTAGTAGCAGATTCAAAAGGTAAATTGGTCCTAAACTGTTTAGTGATTTATAAACCAAATTCTTTGGTGCACAGGAAGCCAGTGTAAGGACTTCAGAACTGGAGTAATGTGATCTACTTTCTTGGTGTTGGTAAGGACTCGTGCAGCAGCGTTCTGAATCAGCTGCAGCTGTTTAATAGACTTTTTAGGAATACCTGTAAAGACACCGTTGGAGTAGTCAAGTCTACTGAAGATAAAAGCATGGATAAGTTTTTCCAAATCCTGTTGGCACATAAGTCCTTCTACCCTTGCTATATTTTTGAGGTTATAATAGGCAGATTTTGTTACTGACTTAATGTGGCTGTTAAAATTCAGGTCAGAGTCTATAATTATGCCAAGATTTCTGGCTTTGTCTGTTGTTTCTAACATTGTTGATTGAAGATGTGCGTTGACTTTTAATCATTCATTTTTTGGTCCAAAAATGATCACCTCCGTTTTATCTTCGTTTAATTTTAGGAAGTTTTGGCACATCCAATCGTTGATTTGTTCAATGCACCTGGCCAGGTGTTGTATTGGACTGTAGTCCCCGGGTGACAAGGTTATATATAAATCTGTGTGTCATCCGCATAACTGTGATAGCTTATGTTGTTGTTTTCCATGATTTTAGCTAGGGGCAGCATGTAGATATTAAACAGTAGAGGCTCCAGGATGGAGCCTTGGGGAACTCCACATGTCAAATTTGTATGCTCAGATGCATAGTTACCTATTGACACATAGTCATTTCTATTCTTTAGATAGGATTCAAACCACTTTAGTACTGTTCCAGAAAGGCCTACCTAGTTTTCCAGTCTGTTTAATAATATGTCGTGGTAAACCGTGTCAAATGCAGCACTGAGATCTAGTAATACTAAGACTGTAGTTCTTCCACTACCTGTGTTTAAGTGGATGTCATTAAAGATTTTCAGAAGAGCTGTCTCAGTGCTGTAAAGTGGTCGGAAACCTGACTGTAAGGTATCAAAAATATTGTTTTGGCCTGACCACTTTGCAATGATAACATTCTCCTGCTTATATTTTTAGCGATTAACAAAATGCTGAACTATATTTTAAAGTATCAGTCAGTGAGCCTCCGTCTTGCCATAAATCATCTTATTTTGCGTTCAGATAAATGCATTATGAACAAAGAACCATCATTATTTCCAAGCAATGCTGTGTTAAGTTAGCTAGCTAGCTAACATTAGCGTGTTCTTGCCTTGGCGCAAATGTAGGTGTTTTTGTTGATCTTGTCGACATTTAGTGGTGATTGGGGCCTCCCACACTGCTTGATCCACGGCCGGCATTTCTCCCCTTATGTTTTAGGTTTTGGGAAGGGAAAAAATTACACCGCCCTGTCCAAACTTTTAGGATACCGGGTATCAGATTTGCACAATCCATACACACAACGCTTTGGCATGTTTCCCTCGCTCGAAAGCTTGACAGACCTCCCGCGCCTAGTTACGGTTGCTAAGCCACAATTGGCCTGTGGCGGTTTTCGGGCGTGGCTTAGCGAAGGGTCAATTCTTAATCTTGTTTTCTCATTCCCTTATCATACTGTATATTTCCTAATTTAAGTAATACAATTGTAATTTTTTATGATTATTATTTGGGGGTTTGGCCTTTATTTGATAGAATAGTTGAAGACAAGAAAATGATTTTTGCATGAATAGAACTGAGTTAAGACATTATTAACATATTTGAGACATTTTTCTTATTTTAAAGGAACAGTTTGACGTTTTGGGAAAATATGCTTATTCACTCTAAATATTAGGCTATATCTCGTTTGTTGTGTTGTATATGTTTTAACAAAAAACTAAGTGTTAAAACTCCTTTTTGGCCAAGTGCAGTATCTTCCTGAAGTCTTGTCATCACTGTCAGGTTGCCAGGCAACCACCAAAGACTCCAGGAAATTACTGCTCCACGCCAAATCTGCCACATAAACCCATATAACACACAATGTGTCTGTTTTTTATCGTAAATATTAAACAAACAATATATACTGTGTTAATAAATGAGCTTTAGAGGTGTTGGTATGTGTCTTACCTTTGGATATAGCCAGAATAGGTGTCTCCCCTTGATTTCAGTCTTTACGCAAAGCTAAGCTAACTGGCTTCTAGCTGTAGTATCATATATAGCAAACATTCAGCGAACTCTCTTCAAGACAGTGAATAAGCTTATTTCCCAAAATGTCAAACTATTTCTTTAAACGAAAAACAAAGATTTTTGGCATCAATATACTTAGCCTATAAGCAAATTGATAGGAGAGTCACCCCTATTTTCCACCAGGTGCGTTGCACTGCGTTCCGGAGGACATCCAGTAAAAAAGACACCCCCCAATATTGTATATATCTCCTCTACAACACCATGGACGACGTGAGTTTCATCTTGGAGGTGGAAAAACATAATAGACACCACAGATCTTTTTTTTAAGGACAACGCCAGAAAAGAGAAGACATGGAGTTTAATTACAGGAGTGCTTGGAGTAGAAGGTAGTTACTAGCTTATAATGTGATTGTTCTGTAAAGTACTTGTAGAGACAATAAAATCTGCGAGTCAGGCAGCAAGACGCCCCGCTTCTGAGACGCTCCCGGTGTGGTGTGGCGCGTGGCGGAACACGGAACAAATTTGCGGTGCAGCCGGAACGCAGCACAGACACGCCCAGTGGAGAATCGGAGTCACTTTGATACATTGTGTCAGTATTGTCATTCATTATTTCAGTATTGCAAAGTATTTCAAATTATACCCAGCCCTATCTATGAGATTTCCTGTGATTTCAGTGGTCTGATGTACCTGTTTTGTAGTATTGCATGTAGTGTCATTGGCATAGTAGATCATGCTATCTTTCTTATTTTCTTTTATAGAGCAGTACATAGTGTGCCAACAACCTCAGTACAATAAATAATAATAAAAAAAGAAAAAGAATGTGGACAGGTGAGCTGCTGGTGGAGAGGGGAGGGGGGATGACTGCACTAATCAGTAGGCTGTCCTAAGGGATCAGTCTGCAAAGGCAAGGACTCCTGAATAAGAGAAAGCCAGAGAAAAAGAGGGCAGACTGGAGGGAGAGGAGAAGGAAGAAAGCTCTAATGCACAACATTTAAGAAAGACCAAAAAAATGCCTGCATGAAAACCTAAATAATGAAATGATAGTGCAAGCGAGGGACGGGGACAAGTACAGAGACATAGGGAGATAGTAAAATAGAAAGACAAAGAAGTGTGTAGGCACAATTCATGTATTGCATCTTAAGTGAGAAGTGAGAGCATGAGGACTGAATAATGAAACAAAGATTGGGTATTAGGTATGCCAGGTAGGTCTTTGTTGGAGAGCTCTTGGAAATATTTAAAAAGGTTAGTGTATTAATAAATATAGCTTATCAAGGTCCTTTTACACTGGGAAAAGAAAGATCCTAATGAATAATAAAGAGCTGATGTGACACAAAGGCATAGTCATTAAAATGGGGGAGCAGGGAGGAGTCAATATTGCAAAGAGCTGTTGTTATTCATTGTGCAGGCTACAGATGGACTGTATAATAGGAGCATGGTGTTCCCATTAGAGATTCAACTGACACATGTTCACACAGCCTTATTCAACTGCTCCCAAGGTCTCTGTTACAGTTATGTCACACACATGTAGGACACTGGAACAGAGATAGAGATAGGGATATAAAGTCTCTGCTGACACTGGGAAGTGGTTCTTGCATAATTTTTAATGCGCCATAGTTCGTATAATGAAATAGATTGTGACATACATGTTAATTGTTCAGTGTTGCACTGTACAGTAAAACAAAAGTAATTTCCAGTGGCAGTCAGCCCGCATGCTGTTGTGTAATGCATGCCTATTAACGTAAGTAACTCAGACTTCACTGTTGTCTATTGTTAGCTGATGTACCGTAACACATTCAAATCAGTTTTGTTGTTGTTTTAATTCAGTATTTTTAATTATGGTGGTTGAGATACGCTTTTGCTTACATTTGTGAAGCCTGGAGAATCAACATTTGTCATTGTCCTCTGCTTTTGCCAGGATTGCTTATTTAGTTTCCCTCAGTATTTTCTTTAGTTAAATACAAAACAAATAAAATCAAAATAACAACATTATTACCAAAAATAAATAGCTTTCCAAAATCAGTATAAAAAAAATGTCAGATTGGATCTAATTTAAAAGGCAGAAATGGAGCTTAACTATGACAAAAACACGCTGACAATAGTCAAATTACAGTCAAAATAAGATGAAAACATGGCAGTGGCACCTCTACAAAAGAGAACAAAAAGAACTTTGGAACACTTTTCACACTATACAATATCTCTAGTAACACTCAAATAGATTCAGAATTTGCTAAATTTCTCCTACCACTCCTACTCCTGCTAAACACTTACCTTGCAGGGCCGCTGGATCCTTGCGATATCACGAGATCATCTCACAAATCCATCTTGTCAAGTATAATGTGTTGGGGTCCGAGCCACCGAGGCCCGGCCAATTGGCATCCTATGAGGTAGGTAGGTGTGTGTACTGGGCGACTGTTCATTCAATGCAACAATGGCAGCTCCTAAAGAGGTTATCGTAGATGCAGCAATTGCATCAGTTATATCAGAACTTCTCCCGACTGGCTCCGGCAAGAGTTTGATAGACAGATGGTTCATCCAATTTACTTTTTTTTTTAAAATGCGTCTGCACTTTTCAGTTTTCAATGATGGCTTCTCAGATAGTTCTGTGTAACAAACCATCTGACGCAACAGCTTAGCTCAACACATCTGTTTAACACAAATACATACACAAGTAACAAAAAAATCTAAAATAAATCGGAATTAATTTGTCTCCCGCCCTATCTGTATCAGCATTCTTAAACCCTCAGCATCACCAGCATCCCTTTTGTAAAAGAAATGTGCAAAAAAAGATCTTAATTTCCTGTATCCAACTAATAAGTAAGAAGTAAAACGCAGTGTGAGAGTGTGGAGGGGAGAAAAGACTGACTGAGGAAAATAGTGTTATTTCGAGATAAATGTTGTACTATTTGCTTAGTTTTTTTGTTTATTTTAGCCCCCTGGTAGCCCTTAGTCTCTAGAAAGAGCCAGCATCTACGCACCTGTGCGTGGAGGACCGCACTTGTTCTACAAGTAGTAGCTAGCTAAACATTAGCTTCAGGCTAACACCAGCCCCATGACTACCTCCACACCTTCGTTGCTTGAAAATGCAAACAAAGAAATCGATGACCTTAGGGAAGAAGTTCGCCGGCTCTCCGAGGACTTGAAAACCAAAGCCCTGTTGATCTCCTACCTGGACGTTGCTCAAAACCAGTCGCTTCGCATCACAACTCTCTCGGCGGCACTCCAGGATACTGTAATTTGGGACACATCCGGCTGTCCACACCCATCTTCTAGTTCGACACCGACCACCAGGGCATCCTGGACTGAAGTGGTCTGTGGCCGAAAGAGAGCCTCGGGTAGGGCGCCATCGCCTCCTGCCCTCAGCCTCTCCAGTCGCTTCAATGCCCTGTCGAAGCCAAATGTTCCTCCGGTAACGGCCGACGTGGCGCGCCCCGCTTCAAAGCCGACGGACCTGCAGGCGTCAACGAGGAGCACCGCTGACTCGCGACGACAATTTCTGAGGGATGCGGTAGTCAGACGGTCCGGTGGCCTCACCTGCCTGAACCATCCAAATGACAACGTTCCTCAAAAACAATCTCCCCCACCGAATGAAGGTAAGCAATATTCCGCTTCTTTTCCTTGTCCATCTGAATCCAATACTGGCTGTTTTGTTCCTACCACCGGCCATTCACGCCCCCCCACTCCTCGTCCGCTCTTCACCCCAACCACAATAATTATCGGCGACTCCACCACCCGGGATATACGGTTTTTTATTGCGGTCACACACTGCTTTCCTGGAGCCAAAGTTTCAGACATCCTGGCTAAAGCTGTGGACCTGATACCGTCACTCCCGACCTCTATTAAACACATCGTGGTCCATTGCGGACATAATGACATGTCCTATCAGCAGAGTGAGAGCACAAAGAAAGACTTTGACACCCTCATTGAAGCTTTAATAAGCACTGGGAAGTCAGTTTTTATTTCGGGCCCACTTCCATCTTGAGGTCGCGGAGTAGGCCTTTTTAGCAGACTACTCATCCTCAACACCTGGCTCCAGCATGCATGCAGCATGCACAAGATAGGTTTTATTGACAATTTTAATCTGTTTTGGAAAAGTGATTCCATGTTCAGCAGGGATGGGATTCATCCCAATAGACGCGGCAGCCAGGTGCTATGTGAGAACTTGCGTCACGCCGTGCAGACCCAGACCTGGGTGCAGACTCAGACCTTTGATGTTTACACCCCGTAAAGACACGCACAGGCGCACCTCCCAATCACACTCTCCCATAAGCTCTCAGTCCTTTACAAATAACTCTGCTAACCCACAGACCAGCTATATCATTCCAGTAAGAGTCAGTAATAACATTACTCAAAGGTACAGCGCTACACGCTCCTCTGTGCACCAACAAGGTGCTATACTTAACAACCTAAATGGAATTAAAACAACCACTGCAACGATAGAACAGAATAGGAGAATCAAATGTGGACTATTAAATATCAGATCTCTGTCTTCTAAAGCATTACTGGTGAACGATTTGATATCAGATAATCAAATTGATTTATTCTGTCTTACTGAAACCTGGCTGGGCCATGAAGAACATGTTAGTCTAAATGAAGCCACTCCTCCCAGTCATATTAATACTCAAATTCCTAGAGGCTCAGGCCGTGGAGGAGGAGTTGCAGCCATATTTGACTTAAATCTGTTAATTAATCCTAAACCTAAACTAAATTATAACTCGTTTGAAAGTCTTGTTCTTAATCTTAAACATCCAACATGAAAATCATTAAAGCCAATCATATTTGTTGTTGTTTACCGAGCGCCAGACCCATATTCTGAATTTTTATCTGAATTCTCAGAGTTTTTGTCATGTATTGACCTAAAATCGGATAAAATAATTATCGTAAGTGATTTTAATATCCATATGGACGTTGACAGTAATAGTCTTAGTACTGCCTTCAACTCACTACTAGATTAAATTGGTTTCAGTCAGAGTGTGCATAAGGCCACGCACTGTTTTAACCACACCCTCGACCTTGTGCTGTCATATGGCATCAAAATTGAAGATTTAATAGTATTTCCACGGAAATCTTTATTATCAGACCATTTTTTAATAACTTTCGAATTCTTACTACCAGACTATATGAAATTAAATAAAACCTTCTACACTAGATGCCTATCTGACAGTGCTATAGCTAAATTTAAGGAAGATATTCCAACAGCAATTAACTCAATGTCGTGCTTTAATATAACAGAGGACCTTTATGCTAATTTTAGTCCTTCCCAAATTGATAATTTTGTAGACAGTGCTACGACCTGCCTACGGACGACTTTAGACTCTGTTGCTCCTCTCAAAAAGAAGATGATGAAGCAAAGGAAACCAGCACCATGGTATAACTCCCAAACTCGCAAATTAAAACAAATCTCACGGAAACTTGAAACTAAATGGCAAGATAGTTTAAAAACCTATAGGAGGGCCCTCAGAAATGCCAGATCAGACTATTACTCATCATTAATAGAAGAAAATAAGAAAAACCCAAGGTTTCTTTTCAGCACTGTAGCCAGGCTGACAGGTAGTCACAGCTCTACTGAGCCATCTATTCCCCTAGCTCTTAGTAGTGACGACTTCATGAGTTTCTTTAATGATAAAATCATAACAATTAGGGATGGAATTCATCACCTTTTGCCCTCAACTTCTAACGGTTCACCTTTTGATACAGGAGTGCTAGAAAGAACGACAAGACCTGACACATACTTTGACTCTTTTTTTCCTATAGACCTTCAACAACTAATGCTAAAGGTCTCTTTAGCAAAGCCTTCTACCTGTCTCTTAGACCCCATCCCAACGAGGCTACTTAAAGAAGCGTTACCCGTGGTTAACACTTCATTACTAGATATGACCAATATGTCTTTATTAACAGGTTATGTACCGCAGTCATTTAAAGTAGCTGTGATAAAACCTCTTCTGAAAAAACCCATCCTCGATCCTGAGGTCTTAGCCAACTATAGACCTATATCGAACCTTCCTTTTCTCTCCAAGATCCTTGAAAAGGTAGTCGCTAATCAGTTATGTGACTTTTTACATAGGAATAGTCTATTTGAGGACTTTCAGTCAGGATTTAGAAAGCATCATAGCACAGAGACGGCACTGGTGAAAATTACTAACGACTTTCTAACTGCTGCTGACAAAGGACCTGTCTCCATACTTGTGTTATTAGATCTTAGTGCTGCATTTGACACTATTGATCATACAATCCTTTTACAGAGACTGGAACGCTTAGTTGGCATTAAAGGAATCGCACTAAGCTGGTTTAAGTCCTATTTCTCTGATCGATCTCAATTTGTTAATATCAACGATAAATCCTCCAGGTACGCCAAAGTTAGCCATGGGGTTCCTCAAGGCTCAGTGCTTGGACCAATTCAATTTTCCTTGTATATGCTTCCTCTAGGCAATATTATTAGGAAACACTCAATTAACTTTCACTGTTATGCGGATGACACCCAATTATACTTATCAATCAAGCCAGACAAAACCAGTCAATTAGCTAAACTGCAAGTGTGCATTAAAGATATAAAATCATGGATGACCAACAATTTCCTGAAGTTGAACTCGAACAAAACTGAGGTTATTGTGCTGGGTGCTAAACACCTCCGAACTTCATTATCCGAAGATATAATTACTCTGGACGGCATTGCCATGGCTTCCAGCACTACTGTCAGAAATCTAGGAGCTATTTTTGATTAGGATTTATCGTTTAACTCCCACTTAAAACAAACCTCAAGAACAGCTTTTTTCCACCTTCGTAATATTGCCAAAATTAGGAACATCCTATCTCAAAACGATGCTGAAAAACTAGTCCATGCATTTGTTACTTCCAGGCTGGACTACTGTAATTCCCTATTATCAGGATGCTCAAATAAGTCCCTTAAGACTCTCCTGCTGATCCAGAATGCTGCAGCGCGTGTTCTGACAAGAACTAAGAGATCATATTTCTCCTGTATTAGCTTCTCTGCATTGGCTTCCTGTAAAATCCAGGATTGAATTTAAAATCCTTCTCCTAACCTACAAAGCTCTAAATGGTCAAGCATCATCATATCTTGAAGAGCTCTTAGTACCTTATTGTCCCACTAGAGCACTGCGCTCCCAGAATGCAGAGTTACTTGTGGTTCCCAGAGTCTCTAAAAGTAGAATGGGAGCCAGAGCCTTCAGCTACCAGGCTCCTCTCCTGTGGAACCAGCTCCCAGTCTGGGTTCGGTAGACACCGTCACCATTTTTAAGAGTAAACTTAAAACTGTTCTCTTCGATAAAGCTTATAGTTAGGGAGTTAGGAGTTGCAGCATTCGCCTGGACCGGCGGGGGAAGGTGTGTAGCCATAGTCATGACGCACCTCCTCCATATCTCTGCTTCTCTTCATGGAAAGCTTACTATAATTAGGGTATGAGGGGTTGCAGCGTGCGCCTAGACCGGGGGGGGGGGGGGGGGGGGGGGGGGGGTTGTGTAGCCTCAGTCATGGCGCACACCCATCCTATCACTGCTTCTCCCCATAGAAAGCTTACGCATACTTAGGCAGTAAGGTGTCGCAGCGTTAGCCTAGACCGGCGGGGGAAGGTGTGTAGCCACAATCGTCGAATACACACTCTTTCCATCTGTGTGTATTCATGTTCCAGAAATGCTTGTTATTAACCTAGTTCCGGGGAACTTCCCTGGAGTCCGTATGTTCTTTGTCCCCCCAGCACCATCATCTTGGATCATGATGGCACCTACATCATGGTGGCAGCTGTTGCCGTGGTCCTGCCCTACGACCTGCTGTGCCCCATTACACCCTGCAATGCCCGGCGTCGACTTGCTATGTCCGGCCAACGCCCTGTTACGCCATGATGTGCTCTACGACACCATGAACTATTACAATTACTCTAGTCATTATCTTAATTGTGATTTTTATTGCCATTGTTCATGAAACCCCAACACCGCCTACCAAGAGCCTGGGTCTGTCCGAGGTTTCTTCCTAAAAGGGAGTTTTTCCTTGCCACTGTCGCACTTACACATTCATGCATGCTCTTGGGGAATCACTGGAATTGTTGGGTCCTTGGAAATTAGAGTGTGGTCTAGACCTACACTCTATCTGTACAGTGTCCTGAGATAAATCTTGTTATGATTTGACACTATAAATAAAATTGAATTGAATTAATCTCTACACGGCTCTTGTTGCGAGTAAAACTAGTCACCCTGCTGTCTGAAATTGGTGTGAACAGAAAGACTGGAATAACAGAGAATGTATCTGTAGGGGTTTCTCTTTTTTCACCTGTCTACATTTGGATAAGGTATTGTGCCTTTAACACATTTATAAGATGTTAAATGTACCATTTAAGCCAGCCAGTTGACATGATGTGGCCTGCCTCTTGAAAGGTGGCTAAGTGCCACAGCTAAAGCCATATGAAGCAATAGGGGATGGCAGGTTTAAAGTCATCTGTTGATTCTGTGCAGTCTGTGAATCTCTCGCGGGCTGGAGAGTGATCTTTCTATAAGTGTGGTTGTTTATCTATCACAACTCTGAGTGCCAGAGGTGCCCTTAATGAGTGTGCAAATGCTTGTGCAATATTTTCTCAGCCTCTCACCTGGTTGGAGTGTTAACCTCAGGGCTGCCAACTCTCACGCTTTGGCCATGAGATGCACGCATTTGATTGGTTTCACACACTTACACGCCACACCCCCGATTTTTCACGCTGAAGTGTCAACCCGGTCGGTCAAATGCCTGAAAGATGAGTTTATCTATAGATCTACCTGTTGAGCCACTCGTGATCGACTAGTTATGCTTTCAGAGATGGTGAGGGGGTTCAAAAGCGCTCCCTGCCTGTGGAATTTTCGAAATGTTCTCACATTTGCGATGTTAATTCACAAGCCATCCCAGGCGCATTTTCCCCCGCATTTCTCCGGCTTCAGGTATGTAGGCTTTGAGTATATACAGTCAGTTAATTCTAGTGGACTTGCTATGTTGTGGGCAGTGACGCGTTGCATTTGTGCTCTACCTCCGATGAAGAGCAGCATGCAGCCACTCCTCTAAACATTGTCAGAGCCCAGAGACCCAAATGGGCCTCTGTGTCTGTCAGACGGTCTGAATGAGATTCTACCATATCAGCGGAGCAATAACATGTAGCAGACTTTTATTACAACTCTCCAAATCTCTGAGAACACCGGTGGGAGGAGTTCAATTTTGAATGTGCACAAAGTTGTAAACATGAGCAGAAATTCTGCTGAAACACATCGGAGCTATTGAAGTCCAGGGTTTTATAAATTAATTAAAATGAATGAATGTATGATTCCAGCCTGGTCTCATGACAGTTCGTGTAAATGTCACGTTATTTTTAATCTATTGATACGTGTTCATGGTGACTTTTTTTCTCGTTTTTTACGTGGTGGCCAGCACGAAAATGTGAAGTAATGTATTTCAATGGGAAGCATATTTCGTGGTCACAGCACGAAAATGGTAGGGAGTAGTATAAAAAGCAGAAAATCCGCGTAGGGAGGTTGGTCGGGGTGGTGGATGGGTCAATGGGTCAAACAACACAGGACTTTCACCCGGGCGAGCAGGGATCGCGTCCTGCGTGTGGCATTTTGTTTCCCATAGTCTTCCTAATCACACCCGTCCCGTTATTGTCGATGGGTTGTCAATGGGTCAAACAACACAGGACTTTCACCCGGGCGAGCGGGGATCGCGTCCTGTGTGTGGCATTTTGTTTCCCGTAGTCTTCCTAATCACACCCGTCCCGTTATTGTCGCGCGTCCCCAGCGGACATCTCCCGGCGTGTGAGGCGCCCTTTCCCTGTATTGTTTTTCCTAAACCCAACCTCCGTCATCCCGTTATTGTGGCGCGTCCCCAAAGGCTGTCCCCAACGGCTGTCCCCCGCGGCCATCTCCCGGCGTGTGAGGCGCCCTTTCCCCGTAGGGTATTTCGTGCTGGCCACCACGTAAAAAACGTCCCCGTGAACACGTATCAATAGATTAAAAATCACATGACATTTACACGAACTGCCGTGAGACTGGGTTGATGATTCACATGAATAAGCGCCACATGCACATTTAAAGATGTTACTTCCCCAACAAAAGACGCAAAAAAGGAGGGAAGAGTAAATTAGGCTTACATGTGTGTTGACTCAGCAGAGATAACATTAATTCAATCAGGAGAGACTTCGTTTGCAGATATGCAAAAAAGATTTATTGTACAACTGCATAATAAAATGTACAGAGTCTTTGGAGATTAGACTCCACCGTATTAATAATATTTTAAAGGGGTATAGAAACAGGACATAACCCCCCGATGGAGTCTAGACACTAGTGGTGGTGGAATCCGGAGACCAGACCGAATAGGCAACGGAGCGGTCAGCCGGAAGAAAAACGATGACCGGAGGCGGCAGCAGAGGTGGAGGGTTGAGCGCTTTGCCTGAAACGACAGTTGACAGCAGAGGGAGAAAACAGATTTAAAGCAGAGTTGTAATGCTGTGATTGGTCCTTGAATTTCATGGCCAAGTCTGATTGGTTTAACCAAAAGTAGCCCCTCTAAACAGCTGATTTGATTTAAGAAGAAAGAGTAGTGATTGGGTTATTGACGTCTTCCTGAAAGAATTTGCGCTGAGCTTTATATTAGAAAAAGTTGATCTACAAGAGAATAATTGAAAGTAATACAGAATGCCTGAGGGCCTTATTTTTCTATATTTTTAATTGTTTTCAGCAGAAATTGATGTAGAAAAGGGTAGAAATAGGTGCATAAAAATTCTGTGTTTAATGCTCAAAATTATTAGCCTGTCTCCGCCCTCCTACGTACTTCCGCTCAATTTTCATTTTCCTTCAGTACTCCGTCTGGGTTCGCGGTATAGTCTTGGGTTTTCTCCGGCCAAATTTTTGGCGGTCCAATCAGCGAACAGAGGGAGTGGCTGAGAACGATGACGTTGAGGTTGTGCGCTAGTGAAAAGATGCGAGCAAATCCATTCGGTCCGTTGTGGCAACACTACCGAATATCCAGAAGTTAAAGCCGAGCAAGAACAATCTTTGCTGAGTTTTGTTGGTGGCCATGATGTTGTAGCCTTCCTCCCCACGGGGTTCGGGAAAAGTTTGATTTTCCAGCTCGCTCCGTTAGTGGTGAAGGAGTTGGCTAAGGCTAACGCTAGCAATGTTAATGCTAAATATAAGCCAATAGTTGTTGTCGGTCTCCCCTCTTGTTGCCCATGCGCATGACATACGTCACGATGAAACGTTAGCGATTGGTTATGGCAGATCCAGAGTGGCTCTGGGCAGATCCAATAGTTTTAAACTTCAACAGAGTACCCACCTTCAAGGAAGTTAACACATGTGGATGGAGAGTGGCCAGACAGAGTCTGGTAGGACCAGGCTACAAAATGATATGTCTCCGCACAAAATCTGGAAACAAAACCTATGCCATTGGGTTGCCAGGCCATGCAGCTGTGACTGGTCCAGATGTTTGTGCCAGCTCACCAGGGGGGCAGATACTGGGAAATGTTGGGACACTATTGTGCTTCTCTAACCTCTGTGCATCTCTAAATGTAACTGTAAATAATTAATTAAATGTTTCATAAAATGAACAAATAGTCTCTCTTTTCCAAAATAATTATGTAAGTGGGGCACAGAGGATGAGGGCCAAACATTACTGGGCCTTGGCACAAAGTTTGAGAAAGGCTGTAATATAACACATGCACAAAATGAGCCATGCTGTGTCTTTTGTCTTGCTGTTGGTATTTTTTTAATCTATTTTCTGCTGGATCTTTTGGTGGGGAAAGGTCTTGATTGAAGAATGAATTTCCCTCACTGCCTAACCTAATGAGGTTTTGTCTTTGGCCACCAGTCCCCCTGGTGTCCAATTTCTATTTATTTAGTTTTGAAGAATTAGAATTTATGTAAATCAGTGGTTCTCATTCTTTAGAATTCCAGTGGTCCTAGTAGATCCCTTTGGTAGACCAATGTTAATTTAACTTAACTTTTTTTTTTTTTTTTTTTTGTGCTGAATGAGCCAATGAGCGTTTTGTACGCGGCAAAATTTTGGTTGGGGAGTAACGGAATACATGTACCAGCGTTACGTATTCAGAATACAAATTACGAGTAACTGTATGGGTTGTAACTGTTACAGTTACAATTTAAATAGTTGGTATTTAGAATAGTTACATTGTTGAAATCAATGGATTACATGACAATACTTCTCCTTTTCACGAGTTTACTCACTCTCGCAACTCCATGCATTTCCCAGAAGCCCCAATTTGAAAATGAAAAAATGAAAAAATTTGCATGATCACTGATAGAGGTAGAGATGGAGCCGGAACCGGCACAACAGAGACAGGGCAGGAATGCGTTTCTATCTTGGAAATTCAAACGGCATTTTCAGTTTGGGACTACAAATCCAAAAATCTATCTGCTTGTTTAGGTACACATTCAGCCAGTTGGAACAGAATAACACACCAGAATAGGCCTGTTTAGTAAGCTGTATGTGATGGCCGCATTCCTACTTATAAAATGCAGTTCAATGTGGAAGTCATCCAAGTATTCAGAATACGTTACTCAGATTGAGTAACGGAATACGTTAGAAATTACATTTTTGGGCATGTATTCTGTATTGGAATACGTTTTGAAAGTATCCTTCCCAACACTGCACGTGGGACTAAGCAACCGCGTACCCTGCTTACTGATAGTTACGCGTCTCAATCATTCAATTCTCATTGGCTACCTGCCAATGTGGCAGGTAGATTGACAGTGTTACCCGCCAATTGCAAAATTCACCCGTATTTGGCGGGTGGTCGGGTGTTAATTTCAGGAAACTGGGATGTTTAAAACACAAAAGCAATGACGTCTGGAATGTGGGTGGATCGATTTTATGAAAGTGGAAAATATGATGAATATGTATTTTGTCTGAATGTCTGACATGCAGGGCTACCAACTTCAATTTAGTTAGAGTAAGATTCGGTATCTGTGAATCCACAGCAGGGGTCAGGCACATCACTTCTCAACCCCCAAGAATTTTGTTTGACATCATTCAGCAGCCAAATTCACAATTTTAACTATCAGAGGTTTTAAGGGCATTTCTAGATATCTTCTTGAATTCTCCTTTTAAGGGTTTTTGCGTATAACTGATCCCTATGTGTTTCATATCAAAATGTTCTGAACAAACTCAGCTTTCTGAACAGGGACGCCCAAAATTGTTCCAGAGCAATGTGTAAAGAGATAATTTGGCCCTAAAACAAAACTATTTCTCAAATCTCTGGTAGAAAACCCCCCAAACTTACACCCAATTGTTTTGGTGCTTGAAATGAGTTTACAAAAGTTTTGGGTTCAAAAAAGTAGCGTAATTAAATGAAATAGTAAATAAATGTCTAATATGATATATGTAATATCGCTTTTTGAGTACGAGTGCGCCGGTGCGTCTTTTGTCCTCAGAGGGTTAAAGCATTAATCGATAAAAAGCCCGATCAATAACCATGGTCAATGATAAATAAGTGTGGTTGATCTGCATATATGGCAACATTCAGACATCATAGCCTAAATGATGCTGATTAATCACCCTGAGTTCACTTAAAAAGTTGAAAACTGAATTCTGTTTGCTGGTTTATGATGCTATTCGATCATCTATTTGGTAATATGTGTAATTCACTTAATTGCTGTGACAGCCATCTGAAGGCAGCAGGTATCTGTTCTATCTGCAGTCTCTAACTTGAGTGAATGTGATGATGTCACTGTCAAGCCACACTTACGTACGGCAGATCCGCTGGCAACATTTTGTGCAACTAGTATCAGACTGTTGCAAAATACCCCAGATGGATGACGTGCTGAGGTACAGTGTGAGGCCAGTGACTGAGCATGCCTCCCAGTCTCTGTGTTGTTATGTGCCTCTCTGTCACAAATCTCAGTCCCTCCTGCAACCACTTGGATTTCATGCAAATTATTATTATTATTTCACGTCAAGAAAATTTGATTATTACTATTTGAAGTGAGATAAGGCTGTGGATAAAATTGTCCAAGAACCAGTAAAAAAGTAGTGCTTACATCACATTTAGTCTGGAGCTGATTTAATCCCAAACAAAATATAAATTACATTCAGCCTATATTCATTAGAATCAGTTTTATTGTTCGAGTTGTACATATTTAAGACAACATACTGTATGTTGATGAGAGTATTTTGTAGTGTTCCTCACATGTATTGAACAAATAAACCACAGAGTAAATACAGAGTAATTTGTTTAGAGCAAGTGTGTCACTCTGGGGAAGTCAATGAAGTGTGCTGGAGCTGGGTTTTGGTACAGTAGGGTTGCTGGTAATGCTGGTGCTTCTATATGTGAGCAGGTGAGGGGGAGGCTGGTGTGCATGTTTTAGTGTGTGTGAGTGCATTATACTTTAATGAAGTGTGGGTGTGTGGGCACATGTTTATGTGTTTTTCGGGTTGACAGTAGTGATGTGATTTGGAGAGCCCATTTTCATACTGAGTAAGCAAAATGAAATGTGTCTGATGTCGCGCACAGTTTAATTATGTCCTATGCCAAGATGATTATGCTCTTCAGTTGGCAGAGAATGAAATACCATTTCATGGGTGACCTTGCAGGGAATTTTCAAAAAGATGCCACTGTGGTACGATTTTAAGAAAGAGTAAACATCTGTGTGTTCAGGATGTTTTGATGCCCCAAGTGTTTCCTCACTCTCGTTATTTACAATAAAAACAAACTAAATTAATTCTTGAAGACTGAGAGCTAAAGTATGCCTGCAGCAGAATTTGCAATGGGACAGAAACTGTATTACACACAAAAACAGACATTTCAATCCCTCATTAAAAATAAAGTTTAATACCTGACAGACATATTCATTAGTGTAAACTGTAAATAAAATGAGACCTGCTTTTGTAAAGAGTTGGCTGTTTGCTATCCATCAGTTAAAGGTACTATGTAGAGTTTTTGACCACTAGTAGCGCTATGGAGTGAGCGGGTCCCTGTTTTGACACACATGCATGAGTATGGAGGGAGATGTGATACCTGTCCTTGCTACTCCACTGATTGACAGTTGGTGATGCAAATGTTCCGAAGCTCTGAAATATAAAAAGAAATAGCTGTTCAAATGTTTGTCAGACTTCAGGGATACACACAAATATGTTTTGGTGAAAAACAGTTTACGTAAATACTTCTTTGTTAATTTACAATAAAACACCACAGGGTATCTTAAAGTTCTCATTTGTAGATGTATTCATGCACGTTCATTATATGTAACAGAGTATTTGATACCTGATTAAACCAGCAGGCATAATATTGCATAGTTTTACTGTGATGTGTCATACAGAGACACAACAGTCCACCTACAATTTTGTACAAAAAGATGCATTTGTTACTTTCTCTTTTTCCTGTTTGACTGAGCAATAATAATAACTTGCATTTATTACCAGGATAAACCCTGACAGGTAATGGTGTTCATGTGCTTGCTATTCACTTCCTTTCTGAAAGGCAACTGTACAGAAGACCACAGAAGTTGAAGAAAAGCTTTTATTGAACTTCATGTAAGGGCCTTTTCAAATTGAAAACAGCAGGAGAGCAATGGCAACATCACAAGCTGTGAAAACGCTTTTCCTTTTTTTTTTACAGTTTATTTCTCAACTACAGCAACAACGTAGGCCATTATTGCATAGAATATGGCACACTATTTTACCACTTTACAAATACATGGACGTTGAATGATGTAATCACCAAAGTTTTCTTGATCGTTCAGCAACAACCGCATGGAAAATGATTATAGTGTACCCATAAAACATGTTAGTATTATGGATAATCCTTCCAAATGTTTTATTGAAGTTTCAATGTAGTGCTATTTTAGGAAACAGCTTCAGCTGAAAATGTAATCGTTTTTTTTTAACCTGTTGAACTTAGTAGCGAAGCAGTGAGACTTGCTTGGTTTCTCAGATAAAATACAGAGATAAAAAAGAATGAGGGAAGAAAAGAGCATTACTTGTTCTATTGCTTCTTGTTTGCTCTGGGAATTCTGCCGTCTTATTATTGTGTTTACTAATTTAACATTAGCGAGGTCAATCGTTTTACTTTGTTCCCCTTCCCAGTAGGTCTGCTCCTCGGCTTGGCTGATTCATTGACTTAGCAAGAACACCATTTGACTTGTAGAGATTTCAATAGATAATGTATCTTCTCACAGAAGACTTGGAAGCGTCATCATTTTCATTGAATAATGGGAAGAAGTAGTTGAAACCAAGAGATCTTTTTTTCTTCTTTCTAGTCTATAAATCTAGTGTTCTCCAGAAACATTTCCGCCTGATGCATGTATGTCCGTTTCCTTCCGCTTTCTTTGTGTTGGAATTTTAAACTCCAGTGGATTTATGGTTAACTGCTCCTCAGGTCTCTGCAGGGTAAATCCAGACAGCTAGCTAGACTATCTGTCCAATCTGAGTTTTCACTTGCACAACAATTTTACAGCGGCTCTGTGCAGAGTTAAGCGTCGCCCATGACGATTGTGATGGCAATAAACTAGAGCACGTTTTTCTCTACCGGAATGCTGTGTGGACTAGCCGGACCCTCCTCCGCTCCGCAGCGTGTGGATGGTCTTGGCAAAGTGAGACAAGGCTAGACCACACATCATTCCTGGAAAGAAGACAAATGTGACTCTGGTTTATTGGCATTTCTTTAAACCACTCACAATTGTCTTGGCAACGGTGCCGCTGCAAAATAGCCTCGGGAAGAAACTTGTTTTGTTGGAACACGTGCACATAGAGAGGCAAGCTCTGTAATTAAAATTGCTGTCGAGTATGTGATGAGAATGTTACTCAAAAAAAAAGATTAACATAATTTGATTGTCAGATGGAGGATGTTTCCCGAATCAACCCGGAGTTTAGAATGCCAACACAAAGAAAGCGAAAGGTGAGGGACATCTGGCCTAAAATAAGGGGACATCCGGCGGAACCTCCGGGGGCACCGGAACTACAAAAACTTAGCCTACTCACCACAATTAAACTGATACATTGATACATTGTCACTACTTCATTACCGCACCATGTTAAAATCACAGATGTACGAATATTCAACAATAATGCGCCACATAGATTAGTAGTTTTAATGGTTGAATATTCGAATAGTCAACTATTCTGTGAAACTCCCACTTGACATAGAAAATAATTAAGGGCTGATAGGGGTTCTGATTGAGAAGCTAATTTGCGTATTTATTCCACAGTAGTCAATTAATTAATTAATTTAATTCATACATTTTATTGATCCCCAGTAGGGAAATTAGTTTTTTGTTCGAAATCACTACACACAGGCCTGAAATACACACACATGCTCAGGACCTATTCATGCACAAATGGAGAGATGCCAGAGTATGTGGGCTGCCAGTGGTGGACCAGCACCCTGGGCGGTTGGAGGGGTACGGTGCCTTGCTCCTGGGCAATGCCCAGGAGGTGAACTGGCATCTCTGCAGCTACCAATCCACACTCTGTACTTTGGTCCGTACTGGGACAAATTTATGCCTGAGAGGTGACTGTATTTTGTGGCAGTGTTCTGAAACAAACAAACACTACAACCTGAGTTTAATATGTAATTCCTGATAACACCTTTAACAGCACAGCTGACTGATCACATTAGTTCACCTTTCCACTTAGCTAGTTGAGTAGTTGTAGTTTAGTGTTAATAGGCAGCAACCATTTGGCACTTTGGTATCTGAGGCCAAAACCCTTCCTGCCACACAAATTGATATTCTGTTTGATGCTTTTTGCTGTGACAAAAATAAGTGATAATTAGTGTGGTTAAAAAGTAAGAGGGGGTAGTGAGGAGCTGGTAGCTGTCAGGAAGTTATTGTGATTTGACAGTGAATGTGAATATGAAAAGGAAGGGGGCTATATGCATAAAAGTAAAAATATATTTTATCAGGAAATGAGATGAATACAATGCAAACAACATAACACATGTTGAAAAGTAGAGTTTAGTCTATTAACAAGCCAATGTAATAACAAAACAGCTTTGTGCCTTTTACTGTAAAAACAACTGTTTTCTATTAAATCCAACCTAATCTCATGAAGAAAATTGGAAAACATTGGATGTAGGAATTTAACTCACTCTATTACCTGTAAAGTCTGCAGATTTAGAACAATGGTATAAAATCTGTCAAGTTTTCATGGTGCTCAAATACATGAAAAGAGGAAAACTGAGAGCACATGTCAAAAACACAAACAACAAAACAATGGTCATTAACAAAAATTGCTATCCTGTCTGTTGGAACATTGTGTCAAATTACATTTAAAGGGAAAACAATTGGGGATGAGAATTCAGACTATATACAGCACAATAAAACCTTGATATAGCATCAACAGAGGTTAAATGACTCTTTTAGTGCCAGCAGTTCCATCAGTAGTAAGCTGTGGGAACGGTGACCATATGGCGATGATAGGTCACAGTAGACAGAGGTCCAGAGAGAGCGCCTGAACAAACCCATGCTGGCAGGTAAAATTAAAAACACACTGTCAAAATGCAAACACAATTAACTGCCTGCTTTAATCCCAAGGGATGCACCCTTGCAGGTGCATATCTGTCGTGCGTTTGGCCTCTGGCCCTGGACTGGCAGAGGAGCAGAGCATAAGGTAAATGAAATAGAGAACATGGTCAGGCCTGGTGGGTGGCAGGCACAGGGCAGAGGGGTGCAAGCCTGCCAGTCTCCGCCTTAAAAAAAAGAGGGTTAGTGGGCAATGGAGACAGTGTCTGAGCTGGATGAAACACTCCTGGACATCAAACAGCGTGAGGTCTTACAAGGCTCATTAGGAACGAGGCTGCAAGTCTTTTAGCGTCCTCTTTATTGTGTTAAATAGACACACGTGTTCCCATGGTGACTATACTGCTCACCTTCAGGATGTGGGAACATAAGACGTTCCAATACAATAGCCCTGTGATAAATGCTACCTTATTGGAGCTCAAAATGTTTTATTTGTGCTCCCAGAGCAGTGTTGATTCACCTCTGTGGTATTTTCTATGGCCATCATGCTGGTGTATTTGGTCACCTTATATTAAAAGGTGTACCAAAAAGGTTGCTCTTATTACTCTATTTTGCATATACATTGTAGAAAAATTACAAAACAAAACTAATTTTGAGTTACTGTCTAAAACAAGAATTATACATGTAGCAGATGTCTGCATAGCAAAACAGCAGTAATATGAGCAGTCTAATATTGTGCAGGCTTAGACTCAAATTATTTAAAACACCTCTACTACAGAGGTGTGTCATACTAGGTTTGATGCCAATTAGCACATTTGTCAGGTATAAAAGAACAGCGGTATCAGATTAGCCACCAAAATTGGAGAAACTGTCAATAAAAAACTTGCAATACATATGTCAGAGGATTAGAGGAAGAAGCTATCTAACACGGACATGATGGACATGATGGACACATAAAAAGAGTTAACAAATTCTGCTAACTGGCATCTAGCCTAATATGACCCACATTTGTAGCTGTGGTGATGTAGGTACTTAAAAGTTCTTTTTCATGAATAGTTTACAACATTTGTTGTTATGCTGTCTCCTCTGTAAGTCAAAGTGTCTGTGATTCTTTAGACACAAGACGTATGGGATTTATGGCACATTTACACCGAGCAGTGAACACTTCTCTTTTTCTTTTCTTTAGGAAAAAAAATCATGACAGTTTAGTTCGGCTTGATTTGTCAAATGAGAACAATGGCAGCCAGTATGTGCCGTATAATCACACAACGTCTTTGTTCACGTTTTTTTCTTCATATTTTCTGGGATAAAGACCAGATATGGTAAATTATAGCAAATGTACTGGCAGATGCGCTAACTCAGTTTCGATTTACTCACCATCAAATTTTACATTTAAAGCATAATAGACTGTGTGTGCCTGTAAACTAATCCATGTAACTTCTGTTTACAGGCCTTGGTTTGCTTGTCAATGAGCAGTACAAGTCTAAATAGAGGAGGGACATGTACCAAAAGGAGAACTTTCCACTGAGGCTGTGACTGAACATGAGCTGCAGGTAAAATGAACCCCATAATTAAGCTACATTAATATCTGCAGTTTATGGTAAATAGTTTATAAATGAGGTGGTTGTATTTGCACAACAGACGTTGTCCACAGTGCCAACTGTTATTGTATACCAACCTATTTAGGAAGAGTATATATTCAAACTTACCAGCTTGCTGTCTTGCTGTTTAGTTATTTGTAATAATTACAGAGATTGCCTGTGATCTTAATCCCGTGCGAAGCGGCCATGTCTGTAATTTGTAAAGTAAAAATTTCTCCGCAAATGACCTACCATATTTTGCCCAACACTGAGGTCCTGTGATAATATTAGTCCCGTGTAAATCAACATGCCTGTGATTTGGCGGGGTTGTATATCATTTTTTCAAGGTTTTTGTTTCCTGTGCGCCTTTTATCCTTCTTTCGCAATGACGGATATGGTGCGGTGCAGCGTCCTAGCCCTGGTCGTATTTGAGTAAAATCACAGGCTTTGTATATCCTGTTCGAATGCACCACACAAAACTCAGATGTGGGGGGTGATTTCTAAATCACACGAGGGTTTAGGATGATAGTAATCCCGTGCGAATAGGGCTTTAGAGTTAAAAGTGCAATATGTAATACTGACAGCTAGCGTTTAAAGTAGTTACTGCAGTCCAAATTCAAAATACTGGAGAGAGTCATCTTCCCCCGCCCCCTCCTCCCTGGACCCAAAGTTCACGGGGTTGCCAGGTTGAGAACGCAGCATCCAACAATGTTGCTAGACGCTTGTCTCACATAGCCATTACTCCACAGTGCAGCAGAGTAGCTAACGTTAGATGCTGGCTATATTGATAGTCATAAAAGCCCATGCTCACGTGGAGCTCTGTACCCGACTGACAGCCAGCCTGTCTCGGTGTAAAATTACTGCAACAACCACTAAAATATCATGACCTCGCTGTCCCTCTACCCGACTGACAGACACCCTTTCTCGGCTTAAAATTACGCCACCAACCGCTAAAAAACACCACAAACTCACGGTCCTCTCTACCTGACAATTTCTTGGCTTAAAATGACTCACGGCCGCTGAACAGGCTACACAGTTGTTTTGCCAAAGTTAAATTGCATGTTTCAGTGTTAGTACACAAATGTTGAAATGACTGAAAATGCCCATTCCTAGTAGCCGTGATACATTAGCCTGGAGCTTAATGCTTACCTGTTCAGGAGGAAATTAACCAACTCGGCATCCTTTTGGGCTCTAAACTGTCTCTATTTTTCAAATACATCTCCAATATTTACCCGGGGTTTGTTAAGTCTGCGGTCATACAACTGTTTGGAAACATGTCAAGGTTTTTTAGGTCGGGTAGAATCTATCTCCGTTGATCCCGTTCGTTTGTTTGCTGCTTCCATGGCTGTAGCGGGCTGGGTTTGCATTTTTACAGATGATGTGTGAGTGTCAGGTTGAAGACTGGGTTAAAGGCAAAGTGAATTGCTTTTCCTGTCTTACATGACATTTGCATAACTATTAAAACGGCTCCTTGCCCAAACTTTCATTAGCACCATCTTCCCTGTGGATAGTGTCATCAGTATGAGAAAATGGCCTCAAATATTTTGACATTTTGGCATTTTCAAACTGCTAATTGCTGTCACACAGAGATATTGTTTTATAATAACATTCCTTTGGTATCACTGTTCTGTGGACTCTACATTTAAAGTGGAGTTCTGAAATTGAACATAGGCTACATTGTGTTGTGGCAGATAGGAATGCAGATTCTCTGAAAACCTTATTGTTCATTCACAAATGGCAAGTAATAATTATATTACTGTAAGTTATACCAAAAAGTATTAAATCATTTCTGCATTTCCTCAATGTTATATAACATTTTAGAGGACTAACAGGCTAGAGTGGGCGCCCTATCTCATAAGATTCCATCATAGAATGTTGACATAGAAGAGAGGGCGGGAGGCGGGTGGGTGCCGTGAGCGAGCAGGTACGAGTAGTGAGTTGTCATCTATGGAGAAAGATGGATAAAGCAAAAAAGCTGTCGTGGGCTAAAAATAGAAAAAGGGAAAATAAGATTGCATGTCAAGGGATGCGACAGCAGTTAAATAAGTGGATGGGAAAGGCAACAGGTAGGATTTAAAGTGTGACGTCTGTGCTTGGAGGCTTGTAAATATGCATGTAAACAGACTAGCTAGCACTTGCTTAGGAAATGCAAAACCGAGATTGCTGAGCTGAAAACTGGTAAATATAAGGTAGCATGTACAATAAAGGACAAGAATCTGGAAAACATAACAAATGCAATAACTCTGGTTTCCATGGAATCATGCAAAGATTTGCTACTAAAATTGGAGGCTTGCAAATATTCATGTTAACAGACTGTTCTCAGACTAGCTAGTGTTTTCCAACACTAGTGGCTAAAGTAGGTTTTACGGCTAGCTTAATGCAAACCATGTTGCTGACAGCTACATTTAGATTTTGGTTAATCCCTATGGTACCTATCACTCCCTCCGGGAAATAAACGACACCGTGGTTCTGGTTACTGATGGATTTATTGCACTTGTCATCCTTTTCTCCGCCATCACATCCACCGTCACTGGCAAATCACCGTCAATGAAATCCACCGTCAAACTACAGTATGACAATATAAAAGATAAACATGTTCACATACACTATAACGAGGTAAATACAAATACACTCGGGAAATACAAACAATACACATACCTCGCTGGCTGCATATAACCAAGAGGGAATGAGTTCACTTGCAAATACCTGGTTCAAAAAACAAAAATGAAAAACATCTTTACTTCTCTGCTCAAACATGAGTAACTCTTGTTATCACACACGGAGAATAACTTCTCACTCCATGTGTGTTTCTCCTATTGCACCTTAAAAAGTGTCCATGTGCAACACAAAATGTACTTTAGTTCCTAATTAACATCGACACTCAGTATTCATGAATGATTAAATAAATTTAACAAAAAACATGTTACATAATAACAGAAATAATATGTATGGCAGTTATACTCCCACCAAATGACTATTTTGTCATTTCACTTCAAAATTTAAACCTTTTCACACCTTAATTACAGCCACACAGTATGCCTTACAATAACACAAAATACTGTATTCATGAAATGACAACCATAACCTTTATTCTGCTTCAAGCAGAAAAACTGTCTTTTGTACAGGCCTATCAAGGTAAACTAGCTTGGAAATGCGTCTTCCCTGGCTGTCTAAGGTCGAGTCACTAATTAACAGTTTCACCTTTTAAACCTTTCCATCAGTGCTCGGATACACCTCTGTCACCCTTGCCAATCTCCATTGGTTACGTGGAGAACTGTCCTCCTGCAGGATGACAATGTCGTTAACCATCGTATTTCTCTTCTCTTTCTGCCATATTTGTCTTTGCTGAAGATTAAGGAGATACTCCTTCTTCCACCTTGTCCAAAATTTGTTTGCCAAAAACTGCACCTGGCGCCATCTCTTGCGCAAGTATAGATCCTGACTCACAAACTCACCTGGAGGTGGGAATATTATGTTAGACTTCATCATATGAATGTGATTGGGTGTGATAGGTTCAAGGCTTGTTGGGTCATTTAAATGCTCTGTTGTCAGAGGTCTGCTATTTATAATAGCCATCACTTCATACAGAAAGGTTCTGAGTGAGGCGCTGTCGAGTCGTTTAGCAGACTGGTCAAGGATTGCAGTTAAAACACTTCTGATCGTCCTTATTTGTCTCTCCTATACGCCTCCCATGTGGCTCGATGATGGGAAGTTCATTATGTACTCAGGTCCACTGTTCATGATCCAAGTCCTTCATTACATTCATAAACTCTACTCTTGCACCTACGAAGTTAGTGCCGTGATCACATCTCAACTGTCTTACATGTCCGCGTATTGCGATGAATGCATGCAAGGCGTTGATAAAGGCATCTGTAGTGAGGTCATCAAGCATTTCAATATGTATGGCTCTAGAGCACATACAGGTGAAAAGAAGACCATATTTCTTCAATTCCTTTCTTGCTTCCTTCACATAGAACGGTCCAAATCAATCTATGCCACAATAGGTGAAAGGAGGTGTCATTTCCATTCTTTCTTCTGGCAAATCTGCCATTTTTGGATCTTGTGTGTTCCGTCTGTACTTTCTGCATGTTGTGCACTTGTAAATATGTGAAGCAACTGCACTGCTGCATCCTATGACCCATACTCCATTGGATCGCAATTCATTGGCAGTTATTCCTCTTCCTTGATGATGCACCTTTTCATGGTAGTGCTTAATAAGCAACAATGATACATGACTCTTATTTGGCACAATGGCAGGATGCTTGACATGCGGATGAAGAACAGATCCTGTCAAATGTCCTCCAACTCTAAGCACACCATGCTCATCTACAAACGGACTTAGTTTGTGTTGTTTGTTTACTTTGTCTTTGGGTTTCACTTCCTTGCCTTGCTTTATACCTCTGACTTCACTGCTGAATGCTTCCCTCTGAACCAACTTGTCTTTCCCCAATACTTGTAGCTCCACTTACTTTATTTTTTATGCCCTTGATCTGCTTAGCATGGCACTTTAGAAGAGCAATAGCCTTGACAGCTTGACAGAGAACTTTGTTAGGCCGTCTAACAATGACCTCTCCTTCCTCACTTTGGTGTTGAGCACCAGGGCCTTTCGAAGTTCCGGATCATCACCATAGACTTCTCCCACCATAACGTCTCCTCTGGGTAGCTCTCTTTCCCATAAAAAATCTGGGACAGTAAACCAATTTGAAGCAACAAGCTGATCTGCGGAGAGACCTCTTGACGCATGATCCGCAGGATTATCTTCAGACTTTACAAAGTGCCATTGTTTGGGATCTGTAGTGGACTTGATTCTTTGGACTCTGTTCGCTACAAACACATGAAACCGCCTGGCATTATAGCCGAGGACAACCTTGAGTCAGTCCAAAAATGTTCTTGAAGACCCTCTATCTCAAGCTAATTTTTGAGCATAACACTTGTTCTTGCTGCTACAACTGCAGCCGACAACTCAAGCTGTGGCACTGAGGTTACCTTGGTAGGAGCAACCCGTGTTTTTCCCATGACTAGCATGCAGTGAACATCTCCCACCACGTTGACTGCTCTGAGGTAAGTACATTCCCCATAACCGATGACACTTGCATCTGAGAAGTGGTGAAGTTTGTACTGCTTGACATCCTTTAAGTTATCTGGGATATAGCACCTTCTGATCCTTACATTAGATAAGTTACAAGAAGATCTTGTAGCCATGATTCACACTGTACTCTTAGCTCTTGTGGGAGTGGTTCATCCCAAGTTAGCTTGTCTCCACACAGTTTTTGTAGGATCTGCTTTCCACAGAGAATAAAAGGCGCTACGAACCCCAATGGATCGTAGATGGAAGCTACTGTAGAAAGTACTCCTCTTCTGGTATTTGGGTGTTCCTTGACAGTCACTCTGAACTGGAAGTCATCAGAGGATACACACCATTGAACGCCAAGAGCTCTTTCCATGAGTGGCTCTCCCAAAGCCATATCCATGTCTTTGACACTTTCAGCACACTCATCCTTCGGTATTGATTTCAATACCTCCTTGCTGTTGGAGATAAATTTGTGTAGTCTGAGCTTGCCTGTGCTGCAAAGGTCTCTCGCTTCCTTAATCAGTTGAATTGCTTCAGCGTCAGACGTTGCCCACACCAGTCCATCGTCAACATAAAAATTCCTTTGGATGAACTTAACAGTGCTTGGGTTAAATTTATCCTGACCTTGAGCGGCTAGATGCTTAAGTCCAAAATTGGCACATCCAGGTGAGGAGGCTGCCCCAAATAGGTGGACCTTCATCCGAAAAATTGAGGGTGGAGACTCTACATCACCGTTCTCCCACCATAAGAACCTGAGGTAGTCTTGGTGCTCAGGTCTTACATGGAACTGGTGGAACATTTTTTCCACGTCACACATGATGGAAATCGGACCTGTGTGAAACCTACAAGGTACTCACACCAAGGTGTTTGTGAGCTCTGGACCAGTAAGAAGGTGGTCATTCAGTGACGTTTCTTGGAACCTTGCTGAGCAATCGAAGACCACTCATATCTTCCCAGGCTTTTGGGGGTGGTATACGCCATGGTGGGGAATATACCAGACTGGTTGATTGTCAAGCTCTTCTTCCGGGACCTTTTCCGCGTCGCCACGAGCAATGATGTCTTTCATAAACCCCAAGTAGTCAGCGAAGTATTGCTGGTCTCTCCTGAGTTTTCGTTCTAAAGACATTAGGCGTTGAACAGCACATGGTTTATTGTTTGGTAGATTTGGTCTGTCTTGTTTGAAAGGTAAAGGCATTTCAAAATGACCGTCCTGCTTCTATCTGATTCCGTCTTTCAGTTTAGCCAAGAAGTGAAGATCTTCTTGAGAGAAGGTTGTCTCTTCTCCACCTCTCTCAATGAAATCAGATTCCAGCATCTTAATTCTGTAATCTGGAGTGACCATTTCACTGACCTGGGTATTGCAAACATAGTGGACTTCTCCTTTAAGCTTGACCATTGCATTCACTTCAGGCATGACTTGTTTTACTCATAATGCGGTGACTTACTCCAATTGCATCACCGTAGTGTTCACCTGGGTCACCATAACTCACTATGCTCCAACCTAAATTAGTCTTCTGAGCAAATGGCTGGCTTTCTTCTCCACAAACAACTTTTCGTGGAATTAGAGCTTGTGGGCAATTGTTTCTGATCAACAGACCAATTTCGCAATCCTTTTGAGGCGCGATGTGGTCAGCAAGATGCTCTAAATGAGGCCATGCCCTTGCTGTCTCAGGCACTGGGATGTGTGTGCAATTAGCAGGGATGAAGTCACGCGTGTAAACTGTCAGCACTGTTAACTTCTTGGAGGAAAATATGCCTCTTATTTGTAGGCTATTAAGTCTTTTACAGTGAACGATTGTCCCCTTTGACAACATCGTAGATAGTTTTAACTTCACTTGTTCTGTGTTTGTATCAAGAACATCTGCCACTTCATCAAGAATGAATGAAGAGTCACTGTGTATCTAACGGAGCATAGACGAGAACTTCCTTGTCTGGATCACTTTGCATTGACACATAGACAGATACTATTGCCGACGTCTGTGAACTATTACTATCTTGTACAACTCTGTTAGAGGTTGATTCCTTTGTAACATCTTGTGGTTGAGTTCTTAGATTGTCCTTTCTTTAGTTCTTGGTCTCTTTTTGAACGTTCTTCATGCAGGCATGTGGGGTGCCTCTGAGCATGTATGGCAGACCATCCGGTTACTGCAGCTCTTAGACTGGTGGCCAGGGCTCAAACAGCTGAAGCACAGTTTTCACTTTGAATAAATTTTACGCGGTCAGCACTGGCTTCTCACTTAATTTGTAGCAGTTGTGTAAGCTGTGTCCTGATTTTTTACAAAACACACATGTGACTATTTTCCTTTCACTAGTGTTTGTTGTGAAGATCTTGGCGCCTACAGTTTGGTTCATGGAGGTCATAATATTCTGGCTCTTGAACTTTGCTTTATCAGACTCACTTTGCCGTAATGCATGGAAGGAGGTAATTGGGTTGCAAGCGATGCTAGCCTCTATTGAAAGGAATGTCACAAAATAGCTGAAGTTTGGGAACCTTCCGTGTTCAAGTTGATATTGTGTGGCTTTTCGGTTCCATCCGGAGCTTAACCAGTCAGGCAACTTGGTAGTAAGTTTTTGATTCTCAATTCCATAATTAAGAACGTGGAGACTGTCATTGTTAGCCATAGCACTTTCGCAACTGCGTAAAAGGTCCACAAATTTTCTCAACTCAGCGCTCTCTCTTGAAGCTATTTTTGGCCATGTATGTAGTTTGTCTCGGAAAGCCTTGGCAATTACAAAGGGTTGGCCATATCTTTTATTGAGCAAGTCCCATGCTGCATTGTATGAATCTTCTGAACCAGCCAGAAAATGACCTTCTAAGGTTACTCTAGCAGCTCCTCCGACATATTTTTGAAGG
The DNA here is from genome assembly GCA_023566125.1 of Zingel zingel. Classification (NCBI taxonomy): domain Eukaryota; kingdom Metazoa; phylum Chordata; class Actinopteri; order Perciformes; family Percidae; genus Zingel; species Zingel zingel. The sequence continues at coordinate 24,688,461 of CM042315.1, forward strand.
AAGAAGACTTTCTCTGCGCTTGGAATATTCTTTTTCTCTATAAGTGTCTGAAAGGATGATTTCCAATGATTAAACTTGAGTGGCTCTCCACTAAAGATTGAATGCTCTGGAATGGGTAGCCTGTTTGCTGTCATAGCTTCAGATTAGACCTTCACCAGCTCTCGCATGTCATTTTGGAGTTCACTTCTTGGGAGTCGCATCTCTGAGCGGTGGTGGATGCTGATCAGCAATACTCACTTGATTGATTATCTGCATATCTGTAGGCAACTCGGCCTCAGAATTTTGTGGTACAAAGTCTTGGGTTGGATAGAACTCATTTGCATTGTACACTTGAAGCTTTGCTTTGGCTGCATTTAGCCTCTTTAGCTCTTTCAAACGCTCAAGCTCTCTTTTCAAATTTTCAACTGACCTTTTTCTTGCAGCATTCTCCTCATGCCGTCTCTTTAACAGAGCAGCCTCTTGTCTCTCTCTTTCTATCTTGCGTTCAATTTCTTCCTTTTCTCTTTGAAGACGGCGAGTTGATGCAGTTGCTTCTTGGTCTGCAACTATCAACTTATCCTCAGCTTCAAGTCTCTGCAGTTCTGCTTGGTGGCTTTCTTGCTCACCCATAATCTTCAATAAAGCCTGTGTATGTGCATACTCAGAAGCAGCTTCATGTCTTTTGGATGAGGATACAGCAGAGTGAATGGACTTAGACGTATTGTCCTGAAATGAAACACTGGAGGTTGAAGATGCAAACACGGATGGAGCATCAGGCCAAATAATCTCCTCCTCATTTCCTTGAATTTGAGACTGTGCATTCTGTATTAGAATTCTGGTGACTGATGCACATCTGTCCAACTTGCATCTCATGTCATGAGCTGGGCTGTCAGTTTTTCTGTATTCATCATAAACACTGTTCAGCTCAGATTCTTCTCTTTGAATGCCTTTAATGTGTTCTTGGAGGATATCACTAGGATCTTGTTTGATTACAGATTTTTTAGCCACCTTACTCAAAACATTCCAGCGTTCATAGATGCTGTCAAAGCGAAGTAATAATCCTTTCACTTTTTCCTTCTTAAATTCCATTCCCTTTTCTGTTAATGTTCGATCTCTTTCACTTCTACGAGGCTCTGCAGGCTGTACTGCTTGTTGTACAATGATGGACTTCTCTGACACTTGTTCTTTTTCACTTGTTTGTGAGATCTTACATTATCTGGGAATTGCCTGTGCACACTTTATTTAGCTGTGCAGTTAACAGCAGAATTTTATTTTCTTTCAAACTGAAGTGAACAATCAAATTAAATTAGGTTAAAGTCTTTAGATCAACCCTTCAATTAAAGCAAACATTGTAAAGGCTTGGTAATATTGCATGGTCAATTACACTTGACAAGATTCTTATGGCCACATTTAAGTGAACATGCTTAGAAAATAATAAAAACTTCAAAAAACTGAAAGATATTGGCTTGCTTAAATGTGCACAAATAACTCCCTTTTTCAAGTTATCACTTTTCTTCAATAGACAATATCAATAAATTCCCCTTGTACGATTTAAAACCCACAGTTATTATTAAGGTTACACACAGTCCCTTGTAGTGTTCAAACTTATTGTCACATTTCAGAACACAAACTTAAGTGTCTGACTTATTGACTTCTTAATGAAACACTGATGAACTGCAGGTCCTTAACGGTAAACGTGGGCTTATCTGTGTAACGTTACATCCCGTCTTGCCGAGTTGTGACACAGCAGGTCCGGGCCGGGCACAAGCAGGTTCGGGAACGTTGACACAGGTTCGAGTTTGACTATCACTCCCTCCGGGAAATAAACGACACCGTGGTTCTGGTTACTAAATAAATTTAACAAAAAACATGTTACATAATAACAGAAATAATATGTATAGTAGTTAAAGTACCAATCCCATGCATGACATATCACAATTTTATTAAGCAGTCCCTCCAGAAAAACGCGATTTATGCGATCGCATAATTCAATGCATAATCAGCCAAAGTCCGCATATTTATGCGGGGGCCGCATTTTTTCAAATACGCCGCACTTTCGCCGCATAAATTGCCGATTTCCGCGCAAAATATGCGGGGCTTGCATGATTTCATAATCCCTGCATTTTCGTTGCAAATAAGTCACATATATCTAAGCAGAAAGTTGAAAATTTTTGTGTTTACTTCACACAAGAGCAGCCATTTTCCCCCTGTTGCCATGGGAATGTTATGAAGTGACGTTATTACGCGACGTGAACATCATCAAAAAGCTGCAAACCCCGCGATGAAACCATGAAGAAACCGCAGTTTTTGCAAGTTCCCGCAATTTCATTGCATAAAATTGCATAAATATCCCACATATTCCATCGCATTTTTTAAGAAAACGTGCCGCATAATCAAGGATTTTTTCCCGCAACAATCACAAAAAAACTCTGATTAGACTGATTAAAGGGATACTTTACTACTACTGTACCAGTAGAAACACTGTAGTATTTTTGAATGACTGTGCTTCCCTCCCTCGTGTCCCTCTGAGAGGGGAGATCTCTGTATTGTGGGTCTGCAAAAAAATCTTCCGATGACGTAAAACGACGATTTTTGCGTCATCGGAAGATTTTTGCCCAGAGGCAAAGGACTACAGCCAGTAGTAGGAGCTACTTCCGCATAGCCCATAGGGGGTTGGACTCCGGCATTCTCCGAAATTTCACGAACCAAAACGACTGTTAGTCATCTTGAATCCTTGTGTAGCTTAGTGGCTTCTCAGCATCAAAACTTTAGAAAGATAGATAGATTTATTCATCCCGAAGGAAATTTTAGAACAACAATTATGTGCATTCAAACTACTACCGGGATACATTGGTACAGATCGGAGAATATGCAGGACACTTTATTACAGATGGAATACTCGACACAGCTTTGCCCGCCTGCTATGGAGACCAGCAGTGCTACTCGAAGCCTCTGGCCGGTGAAGGGACATCATCAGCGGGGAACGTTGAACGCTAGTCAGCCACCTGTTCCATCAATCCTGCTTGCAAGTGTCCGCTCATTAGACAACAAACTAGACTACATCCAACTTCAGTGAAACTCCCAACGCGAGTTCAGAGACTGTTGTGTTTTTGTTGTTGTGGAAACAATTGCTGTATCGGACTATCCAGCTACGGACTATCCATCTACCAGTCTAGCTACTCTACTAGCTCTGTCACCGGGTAAGACTAGTTAGTGCAGGTGAGCTATGTTAACACGGACTGCCTGGTGTATAAATGGGGGTGCTTGTATCCAACTAACTGCTAACTGCTGGTGGAGTTTTGGTCGGTATTTACGTTCTACATTACACGCAAATTTGTATACTCGGTGATACAGTCTACCAAGCGCTAACGCTAGTAGCTAGCTATGTGTTAGCTGAACTTTACGGAGCATATCATGTGTGTCCATTGGAGGGACAGTTGCAGCTAACGAAACCCCAACTGTTCACAAAAAGTCATTAAATTGAAATCGAACACCATTGTTAGCTTTATAAGACCTTGGGGTATATGTCATGTAAGTGGCGTGACGAAATTCAAACTGTAAATATACGATTTACGAGTTATGCCGAAAGTGTAGCCTAGCTTGCAGCTCCGGAGCTCCGCAGAGCCCCGACCCCCGGTCACCAAGAAACGGTGACTTTCACTGGGTATGGAGGTTGGCGCTTTCTCGTCAGACTGTGTGGAGCTCCTAAATGCTTCGCCTTTCTGAGAATATAGTTCCCAGTCTATATACGGTTAGAAGATGGCTGTGTCTCATGTGACCTTGTTATTTGTACACCCTGTGACTATACAAATCACAACATGTAAATAGGAACACGTTGGCGTTATGTTGTCACTTATTCGGAGCAGTAGGCTAGTTGGAGCCGGTTACCTTCAGGATCCGTGCTAGGCTAAGCTACCGGTGGAACCGTCGGACAGAGGCACAACACGCACGGAGATGAGAAGGGTATGTATGGACTTATCTAACTCTGGGGGTTACGGTGAATAAGCTAAAGTCACAATAAGTCGGCGTGTTCCTTTAACAGTAAGTTAATTTCATTCAGGTGTGAGGATGGTGGATCAGGAAAGACAGGGGAAGGCAACAGGTAGGTCTAACATTAGATGGAAGTGTAGGGGGAGCCACTTGATACCAACAGATTAATTTCTTAATATTATTAATACTAGTGCAGTGCCCGTTTGGAATGGGCGATTGCTTGGCCTGTGGTATTGCTGCTTGTAGAATTCATCAAAACCAAATTGTACCCCAAAATGACTTACGGAAGGACCCCAAACCACTTAATATGCAACTCCACTGTATAGCCTATACTACTGACTTACAGTGTAGGCTACTTCTACATCAGAGGAAGATGTTGTACTACTGTATTTACCTAACAGAGAATGCTGCAGATTCAGAATGTAATCACAAAATATCAGACAGTAATCAGACATTAGCGTCATGGACTCATGGCAGTGCGCTACCCACCCAGCCCGTTATGAGAGCTAATCAGCACATATTTGCGTTCATCAACCACCAGAACCGGACCGTGTGTGTGTGTGCGGAGAGAGAGAGAGAGAGAGAGAGAGAGAGAGAGAGAGAGAGAGAGAGAGAGAGAGACATGGTGTTGTCTTGTGTCGGATCATTAACAAAATTAACATTTCAGCAGAGGTTAGCATTTGCTGAGTTATTTTGGCGACTTAATTAACCCGACCCAGGGTGAGTCTGATAAAAACTGATGTATCTGCCTGGTTCAATTCTGAGATTTTCTCGCATTGCACTGCTATGTGAAGGAATAATCTCAGAGATTAGGCAACATTATGTTCTGTCAGCTCACAGCAATTTAATACAATAGCAGGAAAAGAGTTCCGCCCCCGCTATTCTAAAACGTTCTGCATGTGGCGTCTGCTGATGTGCAGGTTACCTTCCCCCCAAACACGAACACACATACAGATACGTCTCGCTTTATAAGATAAATAGCCTGCCTATAAGTGGCATCACACTCCGTCTGCACTTGTTGTGTGGTTGTGCCTTGCATGTGTGGGATTCTGATACGTCCTTAAATTTGGGAATTGTCGTTTGTTTATTCAAAGTCAAAGACAGTCCAAAGTAGTGCAACTTTGCACATTTTTATGGGTCTGAGGTGTATGTCACATTTTAGCTGCCAAAGCTCCACTGCTCTCTGTCTCTGGTCCTCAGGGCGAGAGGGGAGTGGCCAGCGGCAAGAGCGGCAAAAGCCAATGTGTGCTTCTTTTACCAATATATATTTAACGATATCTTTTGCATTTCTAATCCAAACAACGTCAAACTTGGCAATGCACTTAATCATGCCCGTAGCAAGACACCTGTCAAGTTTGAAATTCATCGGAATAACGGTTCGAGAGATATTCGCATAACACACAGACAGACAGACGTTCCTGCAATTTATAGATAGATGGAAAAACTAATATGGAAAATCTATTACATAATGTTTGTTTGACAATATTAGTGGAGAAGAACACAGGTAAGGAGTGAATGAGACAGACATGAGGTCGACGATGGCATCAAGTAGAGATGAGACCAGTGATGACATCAGGTAGGAGATCTATTAGTTAGACCACACAAAACTAAATGTCCAGTATGGTTTGAAGTTCTGTTGACCAACCTATTGACTGTGTCCTTTTTTGGGGAAAATAGTGCAGACAGAGATGGAAAGCTACTCACCACTCAAATCATATCATCCAGGGGTGAGGATTAGGTTATCACTTGTCACAATTTGGTTGCCAAGGGCAGCCGGGCAAGTGTTAATGTTGAGCCCTGATATACAGTGAGGAAAACAGCTGCAAATAAGTATTTGAACACCTGTCTATCAGCTAGAATTCTGACCCTCAAAAACCTGTTAGTCTGCCTTTAAAATGTCCACCTCCACTCCATTTATTATCCTACATTAGATGCACCTGTTTGAGGTTGTTGGCTGCATAAAGACACCTGTCCACCCCATACAATCAGTAAGAATCCAACTACTAACATGGCCAAGACCAAAGAGCTGTCCAAAGACACTAGAGACAAAATTGTACACCTCCACACGACTGGAAAGGGCTACGGGGAAATTGCCAAGCAGCTTGGTGAAAAAAGGTCCACTGTTGGAGCAATCATTAGAAAATGGAAGAAGCTAAACATGACTGTCAATCTCCCTCGGACTGGGGCTCTATGCAAGATCTCACCTCGTGGGGTCTCAGTGATCCTAAGAAAGGTGAGAAATCAGCCCAGGACTACACGGGAGGAGCTGGTCAATGACCTGAAAAGAGCTGGGACCACCGTTTCCAAGGTTACTGTTGGTAATACACTAAGACGTCATGGTTTGAAATCATGCATGGCACGGAAGGTTCCCCTGCTTAAACCAGCACATGTGATCCAGAGGAGTCATGGGAGAAAGTCATGTGGTCAGATGAGACCAAAATAGAACTTTTTGGTCATAATTGCACTAACCGTGTTTGGAGGAAGAAGAATGATGAGTACCATCCCAAGAACACCATCCCTACTGTGAAGCATGGGGGTGGTAGCATCATGCTTTGGGGGTGTTTTTCTGCAAATGGGACAGGGCGACTGCACTGTATTAAGGAGAGGATGACCGGGGCCATGTATTGCGAGATTTTGGGGAACAACCTCCTTCCCTCAGTTAGAGCATTGAAGATGGGTCGAGGCTGGGTCTTCCAACATGACAATGACCCGAAGCACACAGCCAGGATAACCAAGGAGTGGCTCTGTAAGAAGCATATCAAGGTTCTGGCGTGGCCTAGCCAGTCTCCAGACCTAAACCCAATAGAGAATATTTGGAGGGAGCTCAAACTCCGTGTTTCTCAGCGACAGCCCAGAAACCTGACTGATCTAGAGAAGATCTGTGTGGAGGAGTGGGCCAAACTCCCTCCTGCAGTGTGTGCAAACCTGGTGAAAAACTACTGGAAATGTTTGACCTCTGTAATTGCAAACAAATGCTACTGTACCAAATATTAACATTGATTTTCTCAGGTGTTCAAATACTTATTTGCAGCAGTATCATACAAATAAATAGTTTAAAAAATCATACATTGTGATTTCTGGTTTTTTGTTTTTAGATTATGTCTCTCACAGTGGACATGCACCTACGATGACAATTTCAGACCCCTCCATGATTTCCAAGTGGGAGAACCTGCAAAATAGCAGGGTGTTCAAATACTTATTTTCCTCACTGTATATATATATATATATATATATATCTATATATATATATATATATATATATATATATATATATATATATATATATAAAATTGTTGCTGCATACCCCTCTGACACTGGGTATTTGCGCCCCTGTAGACAGGTATGTAATTTGTCTAAATAAATCAATTATACTGAAAAGCTTCACAAATATGTCATCGGTTGAGGGATTATCTGAATCTGCTGCCACCAGTCAGGAAATCTGAGATCCACCACTTCTAAAAAGCTTGGTGAATATCTGAAAAAAAAATGGCACCAAATGCCAATACATTTTAGTGATTAGCAGACCTGTCAACAAGTGACACTTGCTACAGGTTTTAGACATGGTTCTAGCCTAGAAAAAATCTCCAGTATTTCTCCAGTATATTGGAGTTTAGGCGCCTGAATTGTTGCGCATTCTCTGCACCTTTTGCTGCGGCTACTCTCTCTCTGGCTGCTGCCACAGTCCCTATCGCTGCTTGTAATCCACTTTTTCAGACTTTTTGTTGTTTTGCATTAGTTTCTGCCACAGATCCAGTGTGCAAGTCTAATTATTTCTCTTTCTCTTTGTTTCCCTCGTCGTCTTTTCCGCAAATTTGACCAATAACCTGAAGTTTCCCGTGACTTCAACTAATCACAGCAGTCCCACATGCACTCTGAGAGCCAGTGACCAAGCGGGAGTGAGAACGGGTTGATCATTTCCTTGTTTGTGATATGAAGACGAGACTCGAGCATCTCACGTTTACCAACAAAAGTACGCTGTAACGATTTTTCACTCTAAAGTCGCTGCCGTTTCAATCCTGTCGGCTATCTGCAGCGGGCAGGGATGCAGCTCCGTTCCCTCTGCGATTAACACTTGCACACAAACACACACACAGACACACACACACACACACACACACACACACACACAAACAACACACACGGTGGATGCAGGAAAAAAGGAGATGAGACGACACAATGACCTAAATTGAGGACAGCTGCTCTCGTTAGTCTAAGTGCAATGATAAGTTAATGTCCAATAAGTCCTTTATCAAACAGTATGAATGTGTGTCCCAGGACAGGATAGGAAATTAACTAACAATGTAAAGATCAACAAGCCACTGACACATATAATCAATTTTGATTCATTCAATAAATATATTTTTTTTTTCTTAAATCCACCAGCCATTTTCATATTATACCAACATTTGCAGCACCCTGAGCCTTTTTGGTAAGGTTCCTAGGAAATCTCAGTCCAGAGTAGTTTTATTCTCCCCAAAACAAGTTTCCTTTTTATTTTTAAAGAACTATACAAAACAAAAAAATCGCAATTTATTTGCAACTTTCACTGTCTCCCGCAACTTCATTGCAACAAACATACAAAAGCCATTGCAACTTTTATCGCAATTTTTTACAAAAGCTCCCGCAAAATTAGGCATTTTGGGCTGCAACAATCTTAAAAAAAAAGGCTGTGAAATCCTAGAAGGACTGATTTAGCATATTTTCACCCGAAGCCAACAGTGCTTTCTTTGTTTTCTCTCTCTTTTTCCCGGCTTCCCCCTTTGGTCGTTTCATGCCGCAATTCATTTTCTTTAAGCTTGGTGGTGGTCAGTGATAATGTATTCGGCGCAAAAAATCCATTTTGAAACTATCATAGACTTCTATGGTAGATGCTTGCTCTTGCCGTTCGCGGGTACATGGTAGTGTAAACATTTCCATGGCAACAGGAAGTTGTAGACGTCACTGTTATGCCTAGGATTGTGGGTAGTGTAGTTTTTCTCCATAAGATCGCAAATAAAAATAAGTTTTTGAAAAATAACAAAAGACAAATTATTGTTATTATTTTATAATTATTATATTCTTTTTTTTATCAGTAGTGGCCAGTAGCGGCCCATAGAGCATGGCCCTTCTGGCATTTGCCCAAATTCCAGATGGCCAGTCCGTCACTGGTTCTAGGGTTCTAGGGATAGCAATGTTGGTCTGTTGGTCAGTCGGTCCATCGCTTTGGTCCAGTCTGAAATATCTCAAAACTATTGGATGGATTTCCATACATTTGTGTATGGATATCCATGATGCCTAGAGGATCAATCCTAATGCTGTTTTGCTATTAGCACTATATTTATGTTGAATGCAAATTAGCAAATGTTTTCATGCTCACAAGCTAAACTAATATTATGAACATGGCTAAGATGACTGTAGAGTCTTAGTCTTACATATGAAATACATGGCCTTTGGTCTTAGCCGATCAAACTTTGCGGTCCAGATGCATTTATTCACAGGATGGTAACATCAAGCCTGTGCTGCCATATTTTACAGTGCAAAGCCCGGCCCAAGAAAATAAATTAACGGAAGAGAAAACAAATATTTACCAATAGAAAAACAAGGAATAACTAAATGCAAAACTGTAAAACAGCAAAAATACCCCCCCTACACAGGCAATGCATCTTTAATAACCGGGTCACCGGGACCCGGAGGACAACACAAGGGTTATGTACTTCCGTTTACTTTATTGATAATTGCTCTCTAAACCCTGTCTCTTGTAAAGTAAGTAAGTCAAGTTTATTTCTAGAGCACATTTACACAGTTTAAGCTGACCAAAATTTTGGTCAACACAAGGGTATGGGCCCTGGTAGCTCTCCACGCTTGCTTCACTCAGTTTCCATGTTTGTCCATCAATCCCCCATGAAATCCAGCCTCCTCCTACCAAGAGATGCTGATTAGTATTTGATAATCAATTATCTTATAGGAGAACAACACCTGGTCCACAAATTCATCCACACATTTAATATTAAATTACAAAACATTCAAGAAACATTTTAGGCAAGTACTTATTCAAAAACAATTTATACATATGTGTCTGTGTGACTCATTTAAAATTACATTTGATGTGTTTTTTGTCACACCATGACACACACTAGTGTTACAAAAAACATGCTTTGTCAGCTGCCTTCCGGTATGAAAAAACAGCGTCAAGATGACGCTGCAACATTATGCTGTGCTGACCCTACAACATTGACCCCGCTCGCTGGCTTGATTTAATCATAAACGAAAATAACTATGCAGCATTTGTGCGTGCAAGTGTGCATCTTACTTCTACAGGGCACAGCTAGCCCTGTGATACATACCATTCTTCTTAATAAACATGCAGCCTTTAATACTGTTAGCTAAACACCACTATATCTCTGATAACAGCTACTGTACCACAGCAATAGACCCCTATTTGTCACTATTTACACTGCTTAAGATGACAGGTCTCTCTTAGCATCAATGTTCTTTAGCTCTTATTTTTCAAATACTGCACCATTCATCATCATCTGTAGACATAGTTCTCATTTCTTTCATTTATGTATTAATAATAATAAAACAATAATTCCTTTTTTTTTGCCAAGTACATTTTTACATATACGAGGAATGTATCCTCTGAATTTAACCATGGGAGCAGTGGGCAGTCTGGCGCCCAGAGATCAGCTCCAGTTGTAATGTCAGAACCTACATCAAGGGCAATGGCAGGAGTTACCTAGCATGCATGTCTTTATGTTGTGAGGAACAAAAGGTTATGCTATTATAACCCTAGTTCTATAAGCACAGGCAGAGCCCTCTACTGGACTCTATGGGTAATACTCCTCTCCAAACCGAGCACGCGTTCACACACTGACATTTGCATAAACAAAGCCGGCCAATCAGGATGTGCCTACCAAGAACTGTGCAGCTGCACAGCATAAAAGGCAACGTGCCCGCTGTCTGACATCCTAGGCCGTCTTCAGTGACAGCATAGGAGCGACAGGGCCCCTAGGTAGAGGATTCCGCCTGTACTTATAGAACTAGGGTTATCTTAGCATAACCTTCGTTCTATCTTACATAGGCTCCGTCCTCTACTGGACTGTATGGGTACAGTGGATGGAGCCCGATTTATAAATCCCTGTCGCGACATAACACCAACTGATACTGGCTGACTAAAGGCTAGTGGCCGCAGCCCGCCTTCTTCTGAAAACCACGCCGCCATAGTGGAAAAGTAAGGCGCCCCTGCTCACCAATGTAGTACCTGACTGAGCTGGGTAGAGCCACGGCCTAACCATGCAGAGGGTCAAAATACAAACAAGGACACCCCGCACATCATATCCCCCAAGTCATCAAGGAGCAGGGAAGCATATAGATGTTTCATGCCCAGAGGGGGGCGAGATGTGACACAACTGGCACACACCCCTCCCATACCAGTCCTGTGTTGTTCCAGTGAGCACGGACTCCGTAAAGGAGCCTGACATGTACAAGAGGTAGAACTGTATGAACAGACAAGGCATAGACCACGACGCTGCCGTACATATGTCCTCGACCCTCATCCCACCGATCAAGGCCGCCGACACTGCCACGCCACGTGTGGAGTGCGTGCAAACCACAGCAGGAGGGTCTCTTACAGCCTGCCTGTGGGCTGTGGAGATGGGTTAGCTCCCTAAGTTCTGGGGAACAAAGGAGAGATTCGGTCTGAGAGTAGCCGCGCTGTGGCCACTGTGTTAATTTGTTGTTGTGAAGGCAGAAAGACCTAATGTGTTTTCCACACTTAATTATTTTACCAGCGGAGTATAATCATATTTGAAGTAATGTCCTGGGGACATTATTAATTTGGTCCTGGTATACTGGGAAAAAAACAATGCTAGTTAAATTATCAACATTTTCCGGCGTATGAAATTAATTTGCTGTTTAATAGAAAATATAAATACTGGCTGCTTTCTCTTGGGTATAATTTCCCATTTGTGAAAATTAAATGGAAATTTGAAAAAAAAAGTTATAGAAGATCACTAAAGGTCAAGTGTCTGCTAACAAGCCCTCTCTTCCATGTAAACAAATACCTTGTATCTTTTAAAATGGCTTATTTTAAACTGGTAAATGAACTGGAGAAATAAGTGCTAAAACGATTAAATAATTCTTCATTTTACCATGTGATGTGTGGTGGTTGCCTAACATGAAGTATGTTGGAAGATAAAGTATAAAGGGACATGCTGCTGCAAACAAGCTTGTGGGCTTTCTTTAACTGTTCATTAGCTACCAATCTCCCCTGGCAAAGAAGCAGTGTAGTGACATGAATATCTTCAACACAAAAAAAAGATAACAGTTTACTTCAGTGTGTCTGCTTCACACAGCCATCCCCTGCTGATGTGCCTCCTGATGGGTATGCCATCATGGAAATTAATTGTCATTTCCCCTTTTCCAATGAATTATTGGCTATTCATTTCTATTTGAAATATACAGTCTAATTAACAGGTTTGAAACTACATCAACAGTGGTGATAACCACTGTTTTATTAATAGAACATGCCTGTCGCAGAGTCTGCACACAAAGCCAAGGCAAAGATGGATGTCTTGGCTTTAATTAACCAGAATTATTTACTGACTAGGGCTGGCTTATGGGAGCATCACTCATGTAATGGATATATTAGCAAAAGACTGAAGGGATTAGCTTCTGTGGAATTAACAGACTGTGGGCAGTTAATTATATGGAGTGAAGATACTATACTATATTTATACTATATTTATAAACCACTACCATAGTGAGTGCTGTATGTGCATATATGTTTGTGTATGTAAATGCACATGCTTTATTTTTTTCAAGCAAAAAATACTTTGCATTCTTGACAAGATGGATAACAGCCTGATGCCATCTGTCGTTCATTATGCAGCCCATGTCTAGTGTGTTTTCCTAAATCCTAAATCAATTTTATATACTGTTCACTGGAGTTGCACATCCAATGGGACTAAACTGCTGTTGGCTTTCAAAACTTTCTCATAATTCGTGTCTTCTTTTCATTATTGTCACAAAGTTTATGATCATGGAACAGCATTCTGAGCCACAGTTAAGGATTTTCCCTTTTATGCTCAGTGACAGTGAATAAACATGCTTTACCATATATATATATATATATATATATATATATATATATATATATATATATATATATATATATATATATATATATATATATATATATCCACTATGTGCTGATTGTTGGCATGGTTCTACCTGATACCTTTTTTTCTTCATTTTTTTTTATCTGTAAGGGTACTAGCTGGTCCTTCTAATGTTTTTATATGAGCTGGATTTACCATCATCAGCCAGTCAAGGTTAGATACTAACATAATCTTTACTTAAAGTGGAGGTACTTTTGAGGGACATTAGCCTTGGTTAACTTAATCTCACTGTAGTTTTTTTGTTGTGAGAAAAACATCCCCTAAGAAAGGTGTGAACATAGTGTAACACACGCACACATGTGCACGCACACACACATATGCTCCCATTTAAACGCCTGATGTAATATCTTCCAATAACCTGTGTTCATGAATGTCAAGATAAATAGAGTCACATTTGGATTCAGGATTGAATTACAATCAATAGTTTTGTTCATCTGAAACAAAAGCAATCTATAGTGTCTATAATACGTGTGAATGCAATTAATGGTCTGACATTCAGCACTGAAAGCTGAAGAGCAGTCATCCTCAATTTATGCTTACTTAGATCAGCCTCTGCCTCCAGTCCTAGTGGCCCTCAGTTCAGTTATGTGGTCTGGTGTGGTCATATTTTAACTTGTGGTAAATGTCAGCTGTTATTGCTATGATTCATGTGGAATGCGAACAGCTAGAAATGGTAAACAGCAAATGGTAAAATCAGCAGAAGATTGGTCTGTGTTTGCAGTGTTGGTCACCAGTGGGTCCTGCTTGGTGTTTATTTAACATGACACATTTCAACAGCACCTGGGGAACAAGGTCATGGCTGCACACTAACACAAAAACACACACATGTATGCACGCACACACGCACACACACACACACACACATAGATATACACAGACAGACAGACAGACAGACACATACATTCTCAGAATCATTCATTTCATATTGGACATCTCTGCTGCCACATTTTTTTCAAATCCTGAAGGGCCACATGTTTTTAATTATTGACATTCAGATGAGGATTAGCATTTCATGCTGTCTGACCCTGCAGAAATAAGTGGCAGTGGGCTGGGTAGGGAGGACAGGAGGCTGGGGGCTGGTGATTTTCAGGGACGAAGAGGAGGCAGAGGAATGGGCTGGGGAGGTGGAGGTGCAGTGATTCACATGCAGCGCAGGAGACCTTTCAGTATCACCCCCCACCCCTCCCCCAAATCTCAGGAGGGCAGGGGGGAATTGATGAAACGAGCAGGAAGGCCTAATTAAAGGCTCTCTGCTCAAACGCATTGATGTATTACATCTATTATGCCACAGTTCGATAGGTCTGCCAGGCCGGGGCTGCCACGGCTACTGAGTCCCGCCAAACAAACTGAATAAATAATAGCAGCTGAGAGAGAGAGAGAGAGAGAGAGAGAGGAAGATGAGTTCAACAAGCATAGTTGTGCCTGCTATAGCCATAGGCATGTCAAACAGGCTCTGAAATTTATATTGAGTATGTAAAGCTCCATTTAAAATCTACACAGAAGGAGGGAATGAAAACAAAATGCAGAAAAAAGTATGGGGAGCCAAAGTCAATAAGTGTTGATTTAGATATTTTGTTGTTGATATCAAATTTCAGCATGTTTTTTTAAATTAAGAATGGCTAATGTTTAAAGTAATGTTGAACAACTAAAATGTGAATTTTAATTCAATTAATGGACAAAGCTTTAAAAAATTCAGCAAAAATGTCTAGAATTTAATACAGTGTGATACAAAATATGAAGAAAATTAGAACCCCGACCCTTGTTTTGAAATAATGTCAAATCATGAAACTTCACTTCATGCCTTGTTGATTAATGTGTAGCCTTGACTGTTTCGGGAGCTTATAGCCTACCAGTTCTCAACAACACATGGTTCCCTTTGAGATCGAAGATTAAATCCACCAACAACTCAAATGCTTATGGATATTATTTAGTTTGTCACTTACAGTGAATGGAAGGAGTAGAGGAGGTAATGAGGTTGAATTATGCGTTTGTGTTCATTAGGGAGGAGTGAATACACATTGATCTGGTTTGTGGAGGGGTTGTGCAGAAGAAGAATGTGCATTTATAGAGGCTTGGGGGTGCAGTGACGAGGAGACTAGAAAACAGTTCATGAAATTATGTACACATGTAATGTAGTCGTATAGGCAGGGATGGAAATGAAATTGGTACGGGGTATAAAAAAAAGATAAAAAGAGACTACATGGGAGCTCTAAAGATATTCCACTTCTAGCGTCATGCTTTTACATTTCACTTGTCACCAAACTCAATACTGTTATTGGCTAATTTATATGGCTAATGAATACAGTTCTTGATGCAGTCAATCTCTGCAAAGGCAGTTTTTTTTCTACTATGTAATTGTATGTTTTTACTAACTTGGCGGAGAACAATTTTACCTTCAAGCTTTATCTTTATTGGCCCCCAAGGAAAATTTGCCTTGCAGCCATGTGGAACAACTAATGCCCACATACTTGACCATAAGACACATAAAACATAAAAATACACATCTGATTAAACCTTCTATATAAGTTCACATAAAATACAGTGTAGATAAAAGTGACACCATTAGCATACAGTGAAACCTGGTGTACATTCTGCCATCACTATTCAACTTAATCATCATTGCTTTTCCTCCTTACTGTGTGCACCATCAATAATTCCCTCACTAAAGTGACAAGAATGTCATTGCATATTTGAAATTGCCCACAAAAACAAAGGCAGCTAGTACACTACAATATTACACAGCATGTAATATCTCTGTATATGAAATTAGTATTGAAAACTGAAAATTGGGAACACTTGGGCATGAAAAATCACAAAAAAGAAACAATTAATAACAGTCTTTATATTATTATTAGTGCAAAATCTCCCAAATGGTCCATGGACAATTTTCCATCCAGTAGAGTACATGAGACTATGACGTGGTGAGCCCTTAATGCTCAAATGAAGAGAGTAAGCCCAGGAAACATGGTGGACATGAGGTGGATTCTGTCAGTGTAAATCCAGCAGCCAACTACATAGAGAGGGATTTAAAAACAGGACAGCGACAAATTCAGTAGGAGTCCTTTTTGGTTCTGGCAAAGTAACTAAAGAATTCTGTGTGCGTTTTTTTATTTTTGTGTGTGTGTATATGGGTGTGTGTTGTTGTGATGGTGGGTAAATATATGTCTTTCTGAGCACACGGAGGAGCAGATTTGTGAGACAAGCTCGAGCAGTTGCCTTCACAGCAGTGGTGAGATTGGAAGCAAGTGGTTTCTGAGCCAGTGTGACTGATGGCGTCTGTTAGCAGCGACGGCCGCTGAGAGGACGTCTTGTTCTGGCGGCAGGAGGAAGCTGAAGCTTCCGGAAACAATGCTGTCCTTGGAGAGGCTGCAGAAATGACATGACAAGCCCGAGCCAGTGTTTCCATTCACAGTCCTCTCAACCTTCTGACACTTTTTTTGCTTCCACTTCTCACTTATTATGAGGCCCCCTAACACTCCACGCCTTCCATGTCTTCCTTCTTCTGTCACCTCCTTAACATACTGTATCCCTACCACCACGGCTAAGCTGCCTCTGTCACAAAAAGGCGACTGTCATCACAGTCCAGTCCTGCCTACATGTTTCCGTTTTGCTCCCAGAGAAGGTTTAGAATGCCTTTCATAGGTTCACATAGGAACATCGAACAGCTGCTAAGTTATATTTTTGCAATCTCTTTCTGTGATCTTTCTTTAGCAAAGAAACTGTATTAGGTAAGATTCTAAACCACTTTTCCAGGCAGGTTCCAATCATTTTTCTGAATAATTTCTTTTGACATATTTAACTACATGTAACTATAACAACAAGACTACTATAAATATTCATCTTTATTACCTATTTGCAATAGTTTATGAAGTGATAATAGCTGATACAGGTTAAAACATTACATTTGCATTTGTTTTAGTAGTATAAGTAAGTTTGAGGGAATTTTTCGAACGCATGTAGTGCCATGTTCTTGTATAGCATGCATATCATAGGGAGGTGTTTAGAATGGATGGTGTGTACAAAGCACAGGGCTTGTATATGAGGTTAGATTACGTCACATCAAAATAATAAAACTAAGATAACAATGTCTGCAGTGTCAAGTTTTCCATGTTGCAAATCTGTCTTCAACATTTTGGAACTTGCTTTGCAGACAATCAACACAGTCCTTTCAAAGGTTCCACTTTCTTTTTTCAGAGATTCAAATCTGCTCTTTCAGATTTTGAGAAGTGACTCGACAAGCATTGAAGTTTGCAAAACAACGTGGCTTGATTCTTTCATCAGAGAGAGCTTAGCAAAACACAAGATTAAAGTTCATTTTTATTTAAAAAAAAAAAAAACTTAAATACTTGTTAACTAGCTTCTCGTAAGCTGAAAGAGCAGATTCAAATGTCTGAAAAGACTGGTGAATGTCTGCATAGCAAGTTTCAAAACTTTGAAGACACAGATTTGTAACATTGAAAACATTACACTCCACAATTTGAAAACAATTATTTTAGACTTTCAAATCTTATTTTCAAATGTTTGAATGTCATTTTTCAGTTATCAACCTTTCAAATCTGAGTTTTAATGTTTTGATATGTAATTTGCGGTAATCTCACTTAATGAATCCTGTGTGGCAAAGCTCAGACAACAAATGGTTAAGGTTAGGTAAAGAGTGTGATTTTGGTTAAATGTTAATGAACACATCATGTCCTGTGCTTTAAGTCACTTTTGACTTTCGAAATGTAACAAGATGACATTGCCCTAACCTTAACCAAGCACTTGGTGCCCGAACCATGAATAAATCGTGATCATGCTTCAGTTGCTACAAGCGGATATTGTATTGTGAGAGCAGATATTGTGAAAAAACATCATTTGGAGATATGCTCAGTGTCAACTGTCAACGTTTTCTGACTTGGCAGATACATTGTGTTGACATAAAATGTAATTCGGGTGGCATTATTTTTCTCTGAAACATGTTTGCTGTTGAAAATAAGCAGTGTATAAACACCATTTCTAAGACAGAGTTGTCGCTTCAGAACCCTAATGGCAACATTGCATACTGTATACATTTACAGTTTCTTCTGTCATATCGGTTTTACTTCTGTGTTTGTGCTGTTGTATAGTGTAAAATAAACTAAAACTGACACTAAACTAAGCTAGTACTTGCTAAAGAAAGTGTAGCCAGTTCCCACCAGTGCAGGATTGTTAAACCACAGCTGAATTACAGTAAAAACAAATGTCAATTTCCCATTTTTTTTCCTTCATTGCCGTGAGCAATATAGGCAACTCTGTCAGTCTTTCTTCAACTTGTGTAATGTCCCTCACTTGAGGTGTGCATCACCACATGTTTACCTGTCAAAACATTTTTGAGGGATCCTGATGAAGCGGAAGAGTGGCAGTTATGGAAAACATCAAAACTATTTCCCATTGGGAAGCCGCTGCAGCTGGTGTCATAATACAACACATGGCATATCCCCGCCTGCTTGAGATTTGCTTCAGTGGAGTATCTGACATCTCCACAACTATTTCCTTAATTGACGTAGTTAAGTATGCTCCCGCCGTCTATGAATTGTAAATACCTGCAGTAATGTAGTGTAAAATTATTATTCCGGCATCAAGAAACAGCCATAATTTACAGCTGTCAGCTCTACTGCATATTCATTCCTTAAATTAACTGTTGTTTAGGGGCACTTAAATGGTAACTATTGCACTGTTTTGCCACCATAAACTGTATTAAACTGCGGTTAACATAGACGTGTTATAAATCTTTTCACATGGGCTTTCAAACTTCTTGAACATGAGTGCACACTGCACATCTAATGTGCTGTAGTGTCAAGTCTTAAAATACTATGTGGACTTTTATTCAATGTCAGTTTATTGATAGTATGTTAACCTTCAAAACAGCAGCCTTCTGTTACAGAGGACAGGTCTGGGAAGGGAATGATGGAGAGGGAGGGACTATTAAAAATAGGTTAAGCTTGTCTCCGCACTATTTCTAACAGGCTCAGTTTGTTCCCTCTGGGGTCTCAGTGATTTGGAGTGTGACCCTGACCCTTCTACACACACACACGTACACATCCGTACACATACACACACACGCACGCACACACTTCTTCGCCCTGAAGATTGCTGTTCATGTCACTGGAACTAAATCACAGTGAATGTACTTGTTGGCTCCACTGGCCCTTAACAAGATGTGTGTAGCTGCTCTCGTCGCACTGCAAAGCGTCAGGCTGAGCATGATTTAGTCTCATAGAAGCATTAAAGAAAAGGACAGGTGTCACCTCTTTTATAAGGATGTGACTTCGCTCTGCAGGCCCCCCTCACACGTAATGAAATAAACTGAATAGTTAGTAAAATATTAGTTTGAAATACAGACATCTAATTAAGGATCATTATCTACTCTCAGAAGGTGTTTTAATGCATGAACATAACATAATAACATAATGGACCAGACACAACATTATGTTTTCTCTCCTTCCTTCAGGCCATAACAAAACACAAACGTTTAAAATTTAGATTGGTGACATTTATTTGACCTCTTTGACAGCTACCTCTACACGACATAGTCAGAATAGGTAATAATCCAACCATAGTTTCATCAGTTAAGTCAACAACAGGGGCATTAAGGATGACAAGTGGTGTACTTCTCTGAAGAACACAGACATGCACCACTACCAATCACATCTAAGTGAATCTTGGCAGAGGATGCTCTTACTGCCATCAGGCTCAATTCACCAAAGGCAATGTATCAGCTTCATTTAATGTAAAACAAAAAAGGAACATTTTGAGAAAATGACCCTTGAAAATGTGGGTTGACTACACTTTCAGCTGTAAGTGTTAAGTGCCGGACATCTGTGTTTGCAAGTAACTTCCACCCTCACACATCTAATCTAGTTAGAGGTTATGACAATTATAATGCGTGCTTTACAACAACACAAGACAGTGAAACAAAACTATTGTTCAATGAAGGAGGAAAAAAGAACACGATGGCAGTTTTGCACCTTCTGACACAATAAGAGTGCTTGATGGAGTGAAGACTTTTTTTGCCTCATGAGACAGAGCTAACACCTTTAATTTGATTATTCTTCATTGCCTGTAGAGGAACTTATTTGCTATAGTTTTAGTGATTTTAACATTGTGTACTTTCCTCTTCGAGAGGCTATTCATAATCTAACACCAATGGTAAAATAACAGTTTAGGAGACTGTTCATTTCCAAATAGGTCAGTTTTATTTTTCACAATCATGAGTGCATTGGGAGTTAAGACTGTTAAAGCCACATACAAACCAAACTATAATTAACTAAATGTCAGAACAAGGCTAACACAATTTGTGTGTGAACTGTCAGACATAAGTCAAATTTTTCTTAGGGATGGACAGTACTACCTGCAGTACTGACGATTTATTTTTAGATATTTTACGGTGAGCATGTACAGGTTAAGACATGTACCTTTTCCTGAGGATTTTAATTTGTAACTGAGATTTGTTCTGCTTTACTTCTACAGCATACAGTATATCATAAAGTAGATTGCAGGACAGGAAAAAAACATTCTGTTGAACAGCAACAGTATGCAACATCTCATTTAAAGAGCCCCTATTTCACTCCTTTTCAGCATTATATTTGTACTGTTGGGGTCTCCTAAAATTGGTTTACATGCTTTGATGTTCAAAAAAACATATTATGTTTCTCATACTGCCCATTGCTGCAGTGCCTCCACCTGAAACACTGTCTGAGCCCTTGGCCCGCCCTTCCTGAAAAGCCCAGCCTGCTCTGATTGTTCAGCTGGCCCACTCTGTTGTGATTGGTCAACCACATTCAAACAAGCCACTGGGTGGGCTGTGCTTGCTCAAGCAGCACCAATAGGCAGCACATTTGAAAAAAACTAGGCTGGCTTTCTTAATCAATGACATCATTAATTGAGAAATTCCAAAAAGGTGGGCGAAGCGTTTTCAGGCAGTTGAGAAAAGGTGGGAGAGAAAACTCCATTTGGAGTGAAATGTGTTTTTTTTGTACTTAATACACCTATAACAAACAAAAAACTATATAACATACTAAAAGACGGGTACATTTTAACATGTCTCATGGCTGCACAAATGTGACTTTGCCATTTGGTTTGCAGTATACGTTCAAATTCTGATTTATATCCGTAATAGTCCTTCATGAACAACCCTTTGACTTACTGAGCATATAAGTGCTGCTATAACATTACTGTACCAGTGAGGTTTGAGTAGGTTATTTATTTCATCTATCAACCCACAATGAACATCTGATGAGACTAAAAATTAGTACTGTAAATTAGTTACACACCAGTAAATTAGCTGCATACTGACCTATTCATGGGCTGGTGCCCACAAACCCCCAGATGCAGCTGAAATACATCCTCCCTCAGACACAGTCTATAACATGGATCTGTGCTTGTGGAGGATTTCCAGGATCAGGTGTAATTGGCTTCAACTGGGGTAACAGCCTGGTGACAAATGCATAGTTGCTGGGACATACAGCATTGATGATTTATAGAACACAACAGAATCCAGAGGTTGCTGAAATCCCCATCACCGTTCATCAAAACAAGGAAAAAAACAAGAAAGACGTAAAAGATGCTGTTTCACATGTTTGTCACGTCTCTATCCCAAATGCTAAACAGAAGATGGAAATTACATTTGTGAGTTGAACAGTGAACATCAGTCAGGATCAATAACAATCAATTAATGTAGTAGAAGCTGGACCTAAAAGGGAGAGCTTGACATTTTAAATTTAAATGTTATTCTCCTATACAAGGGATTTGTAACTCTGGAACAAACCTTATCCTTCAGCTAGCTGCATGGCTTGAATTGTTAATAGGTGCCACAATGCTACAGTAGCCCACAAGCAGATAAGCTATCTGGTGGTGTCCATTTGTTTAAGTGACAAATGCTCACTGACAAAGGTCCGTGTACTTTTTCGTTCATTCCATTTTCATTTGATTTTCATTTTATATTTCATATAACAAAAAATAAAATCACTCGAAAATAGAAACGAAAAAAGGCTAGGTTTTTTCATATTCAGAGACCGGATGTTGTCATTTCCAAGGCAACAGCGCCAGTGTAGCCTACAAGTAAAATAACTCAGGTTGCAGGGGACATTCTAAAACGCTTAACGTGGAAAAAAACCCACTTAATCATCACCATATTTCTCATAGCCATATCTTGTCATGAACACTTAGCCTGTCCAAAAAACTAAACCGAAATTCAACGATTATAGAAGTTCTCTCACGTTAACGTTTTCTTCTTCATTGGCGCCGGCGAAGAAGAAGCTTAACGTGGTTTAATGTACCTAAACAATCAATGATTACCAAATTTCTATCTCATATTGCTCCTCATAACAACTGAAAACTGTCAAAAAATCTAACCAGTCCAGTTATTATGGACGTTATCTGACTGATAACTGACTGATATCTGATTGATCATTGTTTAGGTAGATTAAACCATGTTGAGCTTTTTCACGTTAAGAGTTTAAGAATGGCCCGGCTGCAGTTGAGGGAAACTGTAGCCTATAGCTTCCTGAGCGACTGATCATCCATTTTCTGCCCCCTTTACATAAATATACATAAATATGGCTATAATATAGATCATGAAATACATAAATGAGGCAATACATATGAACATACGCATTAGTCATTATAGTTCAATAGCCTAAATACATATGTTTTACTTTTATTTATTTCAGGGGACTTTTATTTATTTTGTCTATTTATATGCACGTTGTATTCAAAGGAAGTTTTGTTATCTCACAGACTTCGACTAAAAGCAACTAGCAAGCCTGCCTGCCATCAGTGCATCATAGCATCTGCAAACGAAAGAAAATATGACTAAAACACGAGCGCGGCAGATTCCCAGCTCAGCTAGAGCGGGTAACGCCAGCTCTGCAGATGGACCAGTATCAGTCAGCACCGGGGAGCGAACTGCGGGGACCGAGGTCACAGGGCTGGTGGCTAGCTGCTAGCTAGCTGCAGCAGCTAATATTAGAATATTAGACCCAGCACCGGAGGTCTGATCCCCATGATCTGATCCCGAACTCCCGGTGATACTCTGCCAGACCAGCAAGCTTAACGGCAGCAACAGAAAGTTTGCTCGGATTGGTAACGGTGGCGTAACGGTAACGTTACAGCCGTGAACTGAAAGTCTATTTCCTCAGCTGGTTTGACTCTCTTCGGGCAAAGTTGTCTCTGGCGGGTAGAGACAGAGAGTCAGAGGGAGGCCGGGAGAGAGGGTAATAGATAAATGTGACATTATGAAATAAAATTCCCCCCCAAGCATTATCAAGAGTATGTTTCCAGAGTAATTTTAGCCTGGGCTGAAGCAACACTGGTAGGCTACACTGGCGCTGTTGCCTTGGAAATGACAACATCCGGTCTCTGAATATGAAAATAACAGGCTTTTTTCGTTTCTATTTGAGTGATTTTATTTTTGTTATATGAAATTGAAAATGAAAATCACAGCATATTTTAATGAAAATCGAATGAACGAAAAAGTACACGGACCAACAAACTGAAGAATCTTTCTAATCTTGTTCCTGTCAGTTTAATAACTTGGTTAAACCCTCAGAGCCCTACGGCATCGTCCACGACGAGATACAGCACCTCTGATTAATATTTAGATAATTTGATAACTGTTTAATTTAGCCACTTACCTATTTTTGCTGCTAAAAGCTAAGGTGCTAGCCATCACGGGGGTGTCTTTGGTGTCTTTGTAGCCTTTACAGAAGGTTTTCTATCCAGCCTGGAAGTTGTGCCTCTTTTCGGAGTTGTTCAGCAATAAATCCAAACGCTTACATCCAAGATTTATCCACTTGATGTCCATAATTTATCAATTTTCCATAATTTTTGCCGCTAGCTCGATGCTAGCTGCCATTTTGAATATCCCATAATGCTTTGCGAGATTGTGTTGACGTCTTTCAAGCAATGGGAAGGCAGGTCCGTCATACAAAGAGTGTATGGAGAGGACAAGATGGATCACTCCAGCGAATCCGAGCGAGAACAAAGGCTAAAGAGTGTAAAGATAGATCACTGCAGTCTATTACCGTTCTACAGAGAAGATTGTTTTGAGATGTGGCATACATTTAGGCCTTTTTTGAAGAAATGTAAATAGTTTGTCCTTTTACATGAGTTATAATGTTCATTATGTTTATTTTTGCACTGCATGACTCCAAATATATAGGAGAACTGTTTTAGAACATTGCTGTGTGTGTGATTTCAATAAATATGACATTAGTATTTGATTATTGGCATAAGTGAATGTCATGAGGGCAAAAGCGTCTAGACTTTTTTTGAAAAAAATTATATATTTAGTCAACTGTATAAGTTATAATGTTTATTTATTCACAGTGTGACTCCTAATACATATGGGTACTGATTTAGACAGGAAATTGGCTTCACTTTTATTGATATGTGTGTGATATCAATATATATCTGTGAGATTCATGTTCCGTTTTATTTATTTATTTGTCTTTAAGGTCATACAACCTTTTTTTACATTCAAGTGACCTCACTGTAGCACAAATATTCTAATAGCCCAGTTTTTCCTGAAAAAAATGATGTTCAGAAATTGACTGTAGACAACAGGGTTGATGTTTTACAAGCTTTTTTAGAAAATAAAACCAGACTGACAATGAACTGTAAAAATGGCCTTCAGGGATCTGAGCGTTAAAGGATATTTGACCACAAAACACAAATCTATGATGAAGAAAAGCATAATGAAATATGTGAGCCTGAAATCAACAACAAATTCAAATTAGGCAAATTATTGGCGCATTCCCTATAAATTCATTTTTATTCCAGTAAAAAAATACTATTTAACTCTGACACCAACAACGTGGTAAAACATTGTGCTGTCAGATTCAAAGATTTTAGTTTTAATACAGACTCCACACATATTTATGTTTTTGTGCCAGGGTGATCGAAATTGGCAAAGGCACAGTTACAAATCAATTAAGAAATGAAATTCCCCCAGCAGAAAAGACAGAGAACAGTTCAGTAGACTGAAAGGGAGAGACAGATGGGAAACAAACAGGTTCTCTGTCAGTGTTGCTCTGCAGACTGTAACATGCTCTGTGTGTGTGTGTCTTCTTCGGTATGTGTGTCCAGAACATGGGCACAAGCCCTGCATCATAATGTAATTTGCTGCCAAATCTCCTACACCCACTGATAGTCTGCTGAATTTATGGAGAAAACTGTAAAGCGATTGCTGATAACAAATATGTGAACTACTAGTACCCAGGTTTGGATTTAGGGATTATCCCATTTATTTACATGGCATAATCATCATATACTGATTAAAGAAGCCCAGGTAAGATCTCATCCTGGGTCCAGGAAACTGAATATGCTGGTTGGGTTCAAACAAATCTAGGACACTGGCCTGTAAATGTTGCAATCTACAAAGGCACATATTCCACTTAGTCATGTCATGGCCAATCATAGATATATACCCAATAAACAACCAACATTACACTAGAAGGGCACTCTGAGAGTGCAGTCCTCCACCAAGTCCAATAGTCAGTCTTCTATGATGTGCAAATCCGCAAGAGCAAACACTATATATGTCTGGATATTTTTCCAAAACTATTAGAATTATGTCAACAAATTGTTGGGCCTAGCTGAACCCTCATGATCTCAGCTGTGCATTTACTTTACATGGGAAATTTTCACATAGGCCTACTTAACATACATTTAATATATTTTTGGCCAGGCGGCCCACACCCACCGTGATTGGTCAGACACATTCCCTGCAGACAGTCCTGTGTGCATTCTATGATATGAGTTGCCTAGTGTTCTGCGTTCATGTGATAGTTTTGGATCCTTCAAGAGGGGTCTCAAGACTGTTGATCTTACACTTAAATAATTCATTCTTAGAGTTACGATTTGTATATTTATTATTATTAACATAAGCTAATTAAGAAATTCAAGGAACATTGATGCTTGTATCAACACTGATTTTATAGATCACAGAGACTTTTCAGCTACCCAACAGGCCAACCGCTAGCATTTTCAATGTAAGCTTAAGCAGTTAGGTTACCTGACAGCCACTAACTTTAATGTTACAACAAAACTGCTTGTTGTTGTTATGACGTGAGGCACACACACACACACACACACACACACACACACACACACACACACACACACACACACACACACACACACACACACACACACACACACACACACACACACACACACACACACACACACACACACACACACACACTCCCTTCCTGAGAGTCCCAGTTAATTTGCCTACTCCTTACCACGTTGTCAACTACTCTCTCTTCCATTTTTTTTTCACTCGCTCCCATGGCCCTGTCATGGTCACTCTCCTCCTCCTCTGCTTCTTCCCTGTCATGATGTTGTTTCTGCTTCTCTGTATAGCCAGCCACCTCTCCTCCTTCCTCTACTTTAGGTAATGCTGATGTTAAAGCAGCTACTACAGCCCCAAACATGTCAGAAATGTTGGCACATTTTGAGGCATCCGCCTGTGGATTCTTAATCTTTTTCTCCCGTAATTTCTCTGCACCTCCCTTGCGCTTTGGTGGTTGTTTATCAATTTTAACGTGGATGCTAAACTTCCAGCATATGCATAGCTATTACAGCTTGTGTCTCAGGGCCGGGAGTGGGGAAGGGGGTTCCTGGATTTGATTGGGTCAGGCCAGTGCCAATAAAGAAAATTAACCAATGGGCTGCTGTCAGTTCTTTATGGGCCGGCGAGACCAAAAAAATAAAAAATAAAATAAAAAAGGCCTATAAATTATATCGGTGATTCGGCCCAAAAGTGCGGCGGCCCACCGGGAAAATGCCCGGTATGCCAGATGGCCAGTCTAGCCCTGGGTAGGGATAACTCCTAGTCGCTTTCCTGTGGGGATCATGATCTCACTACATTTCACTAATTGCATTATTTCAAGTTCAAGTCTCCATAGTTAAAGGTCCAGAATTGCAGATTTTAAAATGCTGAGGCTTTGCTATATGCTAAAATGACATTGGAAACAATCACTGGTAGTGGTTTCATGCATAGCTGAGGCTAATAGCTGCCATTCAAAAGTGAATTAGCTTGCAGACTGAAAGCAAATGCTGTTGCACACTGTATGCTTTTTGTCTGAATGATCTTTACTGTAGCCTTGGGATATGTGAGTATTAACTTGTTTCTGAAAGTCATTGTAGCTTAAACAGTGTGTTGTTCTCCATTTTGCCAAACCTATGGCAGAAAGGGAGGTCTCTGTGATGGTTGGGGTCGGCTGGCTGTGAGTTTGTTTATTTTTCTCGTTAGTTTTTTTTTTCTGGCTCTGCCTCTCTCCCTGTGTCTCTTTTGCTTTCCCTCCTCCCCTCCTGTTTATTGCCTGCCTGCTGACAAGACGCACCTGCTGCCAATCCACCATCACCGTTCTCCCTCCACGCACACCTGCCAGCCATCTACACTCAAGCACAGTACTTCAACCCCGGCTCAACAGACCATCTCCGTTGAATCGTTGTCTCAGCTTCACCGGTGACGCTCGCATCAGCTATCTGAAAAATCCTTTGTCTTACCCTTCTTTGCGTTTGCTTCGCAGTGATCACTTCCAACCCTCCATATCCAGTCAGCTGGCCTCTCCATCCAGTCCTCCTCCCACGGCACCCTGCTTCACCCTAACTCCGTCTCCACGTCCAGCCAGCCCCGCCACGGCTCCTCTGCTTCCCATCTCCAGTGCCTCCTCCTCGGACCTTCGGCCCCGGTTTCCCCGTGCTCCCTCACCATCCTAGCCTCTGCCCCGGAGTCCCTCGCCATCCTAGTTTCTACCCCTGAGTTCCTCGCCAGTCTTGGCTCGAGTTTTTTGTTCAATAAATTGGTTAACTTTTGGAGTCTTGCGTTTGAGTCCGCTCTGTTCATCACAACAGTCTCTAGCATGCATTTATGAATATCATTGCCGTACTGGTTAATAAGTCATAACATCTTATTCCAAAACGCTAAAATATCCCTTAAAGTAATGCAGCCAAATGATAACCGAGAAATTATACTGTAGGTAACAAAATGTAGACTGACCTTTCACACTTCCTGTCATCAGATATAAACTTTCATTCATGGATAGGTCAGAACTTTTTACTTCTTTTGGGTTACACAATGGACAAATAAAAATGGCCAGAGGCACAATGCCTTAAAAAGGCTCATTGTTCACGGTTGTATTCACAACAATATACTTAAATATTAATACAAAATATTGACTTGCTTAAA
Organism: Zingel zingel; assembly: GCA_023566125.1. NCBI lineage: Eukaryota > Metazoa > Chordata > Actinopteri > Perciformes > Percidae > Zingel > Zingel zingel. The sequence goes on from CM042315.1 coordinate 24,716,805, forward strand.
TGTGAACCGAGCTGGTTCAAACAGTTGTGGGTGTTACAGAAATAACAGAAAGGAAATGGCAGAAAAATGGTTTGGCATGCATTTCCTGAGCTTAACAAGCTTCCTTGAAACAACCTTCATGCAAACGTAATGCTCACTCAACTTTAGTTATGGATGGCTGGTTGCTGACTTCCATGAAACACATTTGTGTATTTGATCTGGGATATATTGTCATGTTCCTGGAGGGCAGTATTTATAGCTGGCATTCTCTGCTGTCAGGGAAAGGTTGCTGAGATAGACAATGCGTTGGAGGGTTCAGACAACCCTTACCTAGATAAAGAGTCAAGATATTGACCCTTATTACAAAGCTTGTGTGAAGTACTGTATATGTGCAGTACACAGACACACACACACACTAACAGCCACAGTATGTGGTATATCTGCTCCTTAATCCAAATTTAGGTGTTCTATTTAGTCTTTGCTGGGGCTCGTCTATCGATGGACACTCTAAGTTTATCCTTAATCGTAAATTTTCTAAGCAAGTATCCAAGTTCTCATTAAACCGTTTTAACTGTCTTCTCAATACGACATCCTCACAACCTCTTTCCAATAATGACTGTTCTGGGATGTACATTACAGCTACAGTCTGCCTATCTGTTGTGTAAGGGCTCTCTGAGGTATTGAAATGTGTGTCTGAGCCTTGTCCAGGGGCTGCTGATGAAAATGCATGAGGGTGGTTTTGCCCTTCACTTATCAAACTTACTACATTAGACTGTGTGCTGAATCACAGGGGTGCTAACTCAAGTGTTTATCAACTTTGGATTTAGTGCACCCACAGGAAGACATTGTCCTCACTGAATCCACATACTGGTTAAGAGAGTGCCATGGCAACTTTCATTGGGTTTGGACCCAAAGCTCCATCGTTATACAAATCATTTTAAACCGACAACTGCAGTAGCACAGTTTTGGTATATTGAATTTGCAGCAATAACGGTATGCTCTCATTAATCATTGCTTAACCTGCAGAACTGTGGAAGAAGTGAAGTAAAATATGTTTTATTTATATTTCAGCAGCTGTTAAGATGTCTTTTCCCCATTTCTCCTAATGACTCTATAGGTCTTTAAGAGGGAAGACTTCATTCTAATATATCATACCATCACGATAATGATCTCCAATTAGCTCAAATCCATTCAGTGATTTAAACGGTGAAAGGGGACAAAGATCAGCCTGTCCTTACGAGTGTGAAGCTGTCAAACCACTGTGCTAAGCACTCTGATGTCTTTGAAGTGAGTTCAAAAGGCAAGGACTGTGATTCAAAACTCTTTGCAGTCAACTCCTAATGACTCCTAAAATTATGGCGCCTTCTCTAATGTGAGTTTGACCTTTGGAGGCAAAAATGGCTTTTCATTCTGTATGTCCAATAATGGTACCAGTCGGTACAAGTTGTCTCATCTGATCAAATTGTTCTTACACATTTTGGAGTCTGGAATCTCAGGAGAAAAAAAAGCCCACAAAAGGCAGCACTTGATGGAAGTAAATATTTTATCATTAAAATACTCAATAATTAAATTAAAAAACCCATTTAATCTAAACTCCTTTCAGGGTTATAATCATGTTATTAATTGTAAGATAATGAAGTAAAGCTAATCTTTTGTTGCATCGACTTCTGTAGACAAAATATGAATAGAAACAATTTAATTTAATTTCAGACTAGATAAACCTGGAGTTTACTTTAACAATGTACTGTACTAGAGTTGAATAGGTTATTTATGCAGTCTCTCTTGGAAATAACAACAGCAGCACAATAAACAAAGTAATGGAGAGCTTTACAGAAATTACTAGAATTAATTTCCCCAGCTGCAGGAATTCATAGAGTGGGATTACAAACACACTGATTATCATCAAACCATTTAAATAGACATATTTAAACACACCCATAAGGGGCTAATGCTTTCCAGAGATTGGAGATATAGTAATTGGAGCTAATATGGCTTTTAAGATAGAAAACAAGTCATTCATTTTTTATCACTGGGATGTCCTATTGTTAAGATCTTTGTGCCGACACAAATGTAATCTAACACGACAAGACTGCTATTTAAAGTGGTTATAATCAATACTTTTATAATAACAATGGATCAAATGACTGTGTAATGTGAAAGAGGTTGAACGACGAATCCACAGATAATTATCAACTCTGCTGTACAAAGTTTTCTAAAAGATTTTAACTCAATGTTTTGGTTCAGTACCATCGCTCTCATGGCGGTGAAATTGAACTCGTATATACCGACTTTACACTACCTGCCCAGATAGGCCCAGCATCCAACAGCATACAGACAGTTATTGACTACTTGGTAAACAGCATTTGGGAGCTAATGAGCCAGATATTTCCTTCAGGAATTGGTAGAGACCTACATTTGTTAGGTGCAACACAACTCCAAATGAATGCTAATATTGGTCCCTATCTGCAAAATGTATGGTAAGATGATAAAATGTTGTGAATTATGTTTGCAGCTTGTTTCTGCTGTCGCCCAAATACATTTCTAAACATTTACTTAGCTATTTAATTGAGAGAGAAAAGATAAAATCTGAATTCCTGTCTGATGCTTTTGTGGAGGGTTTTCACAAAGAAAGTAGTGGGTTTGATCCCCGGTCCAAGCAGGGCCTTTCTGTGTGGCGTTTGCATGTTCTCCCCGTGTTCGCATGGGTTTCCACCCACTATAAAGACACGCATGCTAGGTAACTCCTGCCATTGCCCTTGGCGTACTGGCATTACAAATGGAGCTGGTCCCCAGGCGCCAGACTATGGCTGCCCACTGCTCCTAATTTGTTAGGATAGGTTAAATGCAGAAGATACATTCCTTGTATGTGTAAATGTACTTGTGTCTCATTTTTGATTTGTTCATATTTTTTGTCAATTACTTTCTTTTTTCTTTTAATATCTAGTCTTGACATTCAAGCATTTCATTTCACTGTTTACCCTGTGTCTGCTGTACAGAAGACAAACATAAATGAACTTGACTTACACATGGCCAGTGTTACTCTGGAGCTCAATCCTTATGATTAAATAACTATATTTGTGGGACAGCATGCCTTACTTGCCTCACTTACAAAGTACCATAAGAACAACAAAGACATGCTGTTATTAGTTAATAAGGAAGGTTTTTAACTAATAATAATAATAATAATAATAATAACTTTACCTCCTACCCACTCACACACAGCGGCATTCCTCCAGCATAAAGCTATAAAAATGCATGAATCTCACCAGTGCTGTATATAAGTAAAATAGATGAGAAGGGACAAATTTATGGCTGAAGACTGGGAAAACCCATCCAGAACATCACAACCACTTAATGAAGTCCTTGGCTGCTAAACAATTAATACAAGCCTACACTTTATTAAATATGCAATGAAGACTATTATGGCTAAGTATGGAAATAACAGCCATTCTAGCAAGCATTAAAGTGTCTAGCTCCATTTGAGGCTCATTTATGGAACCGCTCCCATTAAGGATACATTAATACTGCAGGCACAGTTGAAGGGCATTGGATAGTACTCTTCTAAATATTAAAGATGGCTGTCACTGGAAAAAATATGTTGTCAGCAGGCTGAAGAATTAGGGCTATGTAAATTTCATCACATCCCCTCACTTAATGACAAAGCAGAGATCAAAATGTCACAAAGGACAAAAAAGCTCTCCATATCTGATTTAAACAAAGTCAGACACAAGATGATTATTTAATGACCAGCTGGGCTCCAGGAAACAGACACACACAAAGGACTAACTTCACATGCTTTTGTTGTATTAGGCCTTTGCCAGTGTAACCAAACCACAGGTTGGACTTTTAGTCATTGAAATATGTACTCAGGGCAACATATTTCAATGACTAAAAGTCCAACCTGCAACCAAACCTGACACGCTTGTACATTTTGCTTGATAGTAGATTATGAGTTTTTACTGAGGAATTCAGTACTTGTTGTGTTTGGACATTTCTGTTGCCTGTTTTGTTGCCTGTATTATTTATTTATGTATGTTCACTGTGTTTGTATATTTATTCTGTATATTTCTGTTCTGTGGGTTAATGTATGCTGATTTGTGTATCGTGTATTTCGGTTTCCTGTTTTATTTTGATAGTCTGGTTTCTGTCATGTCATGTCTAGCTTTACTTTGTATTTTCCCGCCTTGGTTGATTGTCCTGCCCCGCCCTTATGTGTTTCACCTGTTGTCTCACCTGTTCCTGGTTTGCTCGTCTCCTAGTTTATTTAGCCTTTGTGTTTCCCTTTGTGTCTTGTCAGATTGTTTTGTGTACTCGTGCCGTCAGTTTGTGTCCGTTTGTGTCCGTTGCCCTGCCTGTGACTCCCTTGGTTGATTTTTTTTTTTGTGTTTTCCAAATAAATCCTCAACACCAACATTTTTCTGCCTGCCTGCCTCTCTCTCTGCATTTGGGTCCTTTAATCCCCTACATGTGACACTCATCGATCGATCGATAGATCGATAGATAGATAGATAGATATATAAAATGTTAATAAAATAATGGTATATTGTAATACATAGATTACATTTATTATACATTATATTTTTCACTCCGTTATTTTACACATTACACACATATAGGCCCGAAATACACACACTCATGCAACAGGACTTATACACATGCATTGAATGAAGAGATGTCAGGAGGGGAACTGGCAACTCTCCAACTGCCAGTCCACACTCCATACTTGGTCCGATTCTAACCGGTCCCCCTGCAGTCGGTTACATTTTAAATTGATACAGTTAAAAACAATGATGCTTATTCAATGTACTTGGCTATAATTACAAAATAACATTATATATATATATATATATATATATATATATATATATATAGTTAGTAAGTGACACTAAAAATCTACAACCTCAGTCCACTTGAACAAGCAATAGGCTACAGTCACTGATGCTGTGAAATTCAAACAAGTGATAAGAGCATGCACAGTGCTGGTTACAGGCTTGCCATGTGGGAGTGTAAAGGATGAATAATGCAGTATTGTTGTCATTAAGTTATGGTCAGGTCAGATAAAAAAAAAAGAAAGATCAAAAGTAAAACATTTTTACAATCCTCTTCCAAACCAAATGAACATGTTACCATTATGCAATGAAAAGTATGCGAGTGTTTTTTATACTAAACCAACTAAACTAACATTCAACCATCCACCCACACTACCTCCTGCTTTACCGTAATATTAAACATACACATGCAGTGGGATGTTTATGGCTGTTTTACACATAGAGAACAGTGTCTAATTAAGTGATGAGTAGCATTAAAACACCATCAAAATTATTTTAAACATACTGCATACATTAAGAACAACAGTATGATTAGGTGCACTGGGTGCAGGTGTGATATGTCTGTGGATTATTAATTTATGTGGAATACATGGTGATAAACTCTTTGTTATAAAGCATATATTTAACAGGTGGTACACATTACTATCTGGTGTCAGTATATAATTGTGAATGTAAGATCAAAATGCTTGCTGCTCTCATGCTGTGTCTTATATAATCAAGTAATGACCATGCCTACATACCCTCTGCATATACTAATATGTTATGAATAAAATTATGAATGTTGATTTTGGGGTGTCCTGTAAATTAAAAAGTAAAGTTTCAAGTTAGGTTAGTTTTGCCGTGGATGTAGACATCAAAAGGATGTGGACATCAAAAGTTTTTAATTTGTGGGTGCCAACTCTTTTCATGTTCACCAATGCTCTTTTCCTTTGGTCTGACATTATCGTTAAAATGTATCATGGACAGTAATAATCATTATCAGAACTTCATGTTCACCATGGCCCTACTCGTGGAAATATATCACAGGGACTGCCATAAGTAATAACTGCAAAGTGTAATTGAATTTGATCATATTCATCTTCATCACATTAGACTTTGGACAGAGAAAAAGGAAATGTGGAGCCCATCTTTCAATGTCCAACTCAAATTTCTCAAAAAGGGGAGAGGTGCGGGAAGGGGAGGGGAGGGGACTTTACAGGCACTTTCATCTTGCTGTCATTATCAAGTTTACATGAATTTTAAGGCCTTAAATGGAATCATGATGTTTAAAAAGTGCATCACACTTGGAACTATTTCATTTTGTAAACTTGGAAATTAGCAGATTAAATTATTAATAATGCATAACATGATGTGATTTCACTGGTTTATACCAAAGGTCAAAACACTCAAAGCATTAGCTATGGTTTGTTGAGGTGTCTTCTTAGATTAGTGTGAGTTTAGGGTTAATCCCTTAAACAGAAGCAATGTTCTGCATTTGAATCCATGGTTTGACTTTCTGTGGCTTGCCCTTTTCCCATTGCTATCCTCTGCTTACTTTGTAAGAAAAATTAAAGTTAATGAATGCCTTAAATACCATCTTAAAAAACAGATTATAGCCTCTTTCCAACCAAGTAGTTACAGGAACGTAGTTATAGGAACAGTCCACTTCTAAACAGTTCTACTAACTACTCTCCCCCAAAACCGGTTTTGCCATTTGTTGGCCAAGTGGCCACAGGAACTGACCTTTTGTTATTATAATCACAGCCATATAACCACCACATGCGGGAAAGGGAAAAGACCCTGCCCTGAAGTAGGAGCTGAAAGAGTTACAGGAACTGTGGCCAGATGAACTTAATAATCCCCAAATTGGTCCAGTCGGAACACGAGAAAAAAATGGTTCTAGGAACGTTATGTTCTAGGAACTGCATAAATCCCTCCGGTCGGAAAGCGGCTTATGATATATTATGGCCCATTAGTTACAGCTACACCATTGGATTAACTGAAAATAAAGCACAGCCAGATAAGTAGGGGAAACCTTGGCAGTCTAATGGCGTGCATGGAGAATGCAAGCAAGCTAGTCTCACTTTGCGACTCAACGATTTTTCCATAGTTGTAAAATTTACATGCAACAGACTTTATTAATGTAGCCAAGTAAAGGCTTGATTATGCTCCCACATGGACACGTACACAGACAGCTGTGGACACCACGGAGGCATAGTAGTTCTGTTTAAAGAAAAACGCAGACTTATTGAGACTTTAGCTTATTCACCGTATCCCCCAGAGTTAGATAAGTCCATACATAACCTTTTCATCTCCGTGCGTGTTGTAACTCTGTCTGACGCACCCACCGCTAGCCTCGCTTAGCCCAGATCCTGCAGGTAACCGGCTACAACTAGCCTACTGCTCCCAATAAGTAATAAAATAACGCCAACATTTTCCTATTTACATGTTGTGATTTGTATAGTCACAGCGTGTACAAATAACAATGTCACAAGAGACACAGCCATCTTCTAACCGTATACATACTGGGAAATATATTCTCAGAAAGGCGAAGCACTGCTACTTCTGCTACTTGGGCGGAGCGATTTGCTGAGGAGCAGAGAGTAGCAGTGCTTCGCCTTTCTGAGAATATAGTTCCCAGTATGTCATCATATGGGCGTCAGACAGAGTTACAACATGCATAGAGATGAGAAGGGTATATATGGTCTTATCTAACTCTGGGGGATACAGTGAATTAGCTAAAGTCACAAAAAGTCGGCATGTTCCTTTAAACAACACATCCTCATACCTAAACAACATTAGGTCGATTTCTAAAGACTCCCAAAGTGACACAACTTTTCTATTCACTGCCATGTGATGTATTTAATGGTTGCAGTATTAAACACGTAGTAAACGTTATGAAATGGAACTAATAAAGTTTATAAAACAAAAATACATATACATATACAGTGAGGAAAATAAGTATTTGAACACCCTGCTATTTTGCATGTTCTCCCACTTGGAAATCATGGAGGGGTCTGAAATTGTCATCGTAGGTGCATGTCCACTGTGAGAGACATAATCTAAGAACAAAAATCCAGAAATCACAATGTATGATTTTTTAACAATTTATTTGTATGATACAGCTGCAAATAAGTATTTGAACACCTGAGAAAATCAATGTTAATATTTGGTACAGTAGCCTTTGTTTGCAATTACAGAGGTCAAACGTTTCCTGTTTCCTGTCAAATACTTATTTTCCTCACTGTATATATTTTAGGGTTGGTAAAACATCAGGCATTGGCAATTAGTTACATAAAACTACTAAAATGAGGACGTAACGCGACGTCACCAACGTCATTGCGTCATGGACTAAGGTCCTTAAAACTCGTTAATTTCAAAAATGACAGTTGACCTTAGTTTCACACAAACCCCAGTCTCCTGAGTGGAAGTTCTGTGTTTGTTTGACCCATCTGCCGCTACAACTAACCTTCTTCCAATTTCGCTCTCGCGATAATTACTACAGCCGCAAAAGGGGCGTTGACTAACAAGGAACATAATTGTGGATCGCTATGAGCTGCTTGCATAATCGATCCATATGGTCATTTTCTGGACTAGTTTATACTATCCGCTTGGAGGACGCATTCCACACATGCTCAGTAGATCGCTATGCTTCCACTTGTAGCGGAGTGGCTGCGCGGACATGTTCGGACAAGTCAATGTGGTCACAACAAACTGGTGGTACCCAGATTTTAGCGCAGAGCCTCGCAGAAGCGAAAAGTATAATTTTGACTTAATACTTCTCGCTTCCTACTGGATGGACACCCCACATAAAGATCCAACTAACATTTGATATGATACATGGTACTGAGCATGCACATATACTAAATTTGAGTTAACCTAAAATGCAAAAAATACTGTATATATATATATATATATATATATATATATATATATATATATATATATATATATATAGAGAGAGAGAGAGAGAGAGAGAGTTGTTTAACTACCTCAGCGACTTCCACCAGGGAAATTGACAACAATCCCCTATTATCCTCCAGATCTGCCTCTACCATAGAGGGCGTATTAGCTGGATTTAGGAGTTCCTCAAAGTGCTCCTTCCACCGCCCTATTACCTCCTCAGTTGAGGTCAACAGCGTCCCATCCTTACTGTACACAGCTTGGATGGTTCCCCACATCCCACTCCTGAGGTGGCGAACGGTTTTCCAGAAGCACCTTGGTGCCGACCGAAAGTCCTTCTCTGAACTTTTCCCACACCCGCTGCTTTGCCTCTTTCACGGCAGAGGCTGCAGCCCTTCGGGCCCTTCGGTAACTTGCAACTGCCTCCGGAGTCCTCTGGGATAACATATCCTGGAAAGACTGCTTCTTCAGTCGGACGGCTTCCCTGACCACCGGTGTCCACCACAGTGTTCGAGGGTTACCGCCCCTTGAGGCACCTAAGACCCTAAGACCACAGCTCCCCGCCGCAGCTTCAGCAATGGAAACTTTGACCATTGTCCACTCAGGTTCAATGCCCCCAGCCTCCACAGGAATGTACGAAAAGCTCCGCCGTAGGTGTGAGTTGAAAGTCTGTCGGACAGAGGCCTCTTCCAGACATTCCCAATTTACCCGCACTACCCGTTTGGGCTTACCAGGTCTGTCCAGAGTCTTCCCCAGGGGCGATTCTAGGATCTGACCTTTGGGGGGGCTCAGCCCCTAATTTGATAGCAGTTAAGCTAGGGGGGTCCAGGGTAAGGTGTTTTTTTTTTTAAACCCTTAAATCATGACTTCTTGTGAGTTTTGGGGAAATAAATAGAGACATGCAATTATGACAAACTATCAACAGATTAAAGGCATCTGCTGTGAAAAAAGATGGCAACTACAAAGCATGATTATTGCAGCACACAAGAAAAAGGGGACTGAGTACCCAGGGCCCTCATGTGAGGAGGGCCCAAAAAGATGCTAGAATTAATATCTGTGGATGCAGGGAGGGGCCCATAAAAAATGCCTTTCTACAGGGCCAAGAATTTTGAGCTACGCCCCTGCACATACAGTACCTTGAACTGGTAAAATAAGCCTTAACATATTTTTAGACAGGATTATTCATGATTTTTTCTGCTGTTAATTTTCAACTTTTTCATTTACATCATTGATAGAAACTGATATGGTTATACAGCTAAATGATGAATAATCTAATCTAATAATGCCTCTGAACCAAATGGGGAAAATCCAACATCTCTTTTTCTTAAGAGCCTAGTCCTCCATGAAATTCATATGTAATTAAAGCTGCAAGCAGCGATGGATGGGCCCTCGCGCCTCTGTGCGCATCGGGGTTACTGGCGGACGCTGCTCCTTGCAACCGTGCATTTGCGCGCCACTCAGACAGTGCAAATTGTCACCAATGAAAAGGGAACTCCCTGCTGAGTTCAACGATACCACACACAAGACTCTACGTCATACAGGTCATTAGCTGTGAAAAGGGGCGTGGCTAAATTATAGGGGGCGGGTCAAACCTTAAACGGTTCAAATGTTATGAAAGGGGGCATTGCTTAAGCATAGAGGGTGGGCCAAACCATCACCAATGAAGAAGGAACTCTCTGCTGAGTTCAATGACACCTCAAACAAGACTCTACCTTAAACGGTTCAAATGTTATGAAAGGGGGCGTGGCCTGAGTAAGTTGGCGTGGTTAAAGTATAGGGGGCGGCTCAGTATCACAAGTCGACCACACATTATAAGTTTCATGTAAATCGGATGTTTGTCATATAAGGCGCATTTCCTGTTGCCAGCGGGAGGCGCTATTACCAAAAGTAAATATTGGCCTGGAGATGTCCTCAGATCTGGACTCTTGTCAATCGTGAGAAATTTTGGGTAGATACGACAACGTACACTCAAGTTACAACAATTTCTTTGTTCATCACTAAACACTCAAAATGGCCGCCACGCCACGCCCACACGTTTGACGAAAAGTTTTAATAACTTTTCATTGTTAAAGTGTTGAGATGGTACAGACGAAATTTGAAGTCTGAGTTTGTTAAAGTATAGCACCTTGACTTTTATGTCTACTTCCTGTTGCCACTAGGGGCGTTATGACTAAGTAAATATCGGCCTTTATTTGTCCTCAGGGTTGGACTCTTATGAATCCTGAAAAGTTTCGAGCCAACTGGACAATGTATACTCGAGTTACACCCACTTCCCTTTTTGATGGCGAAATGCACAAAATGGCCGCCCCGCCACGGCCATGCTGTATGACGAAAAGTTTTTCTTTTAACAACTTTTCATCTATAATGTCTTAAGATGGAACAGACCAAATTTGAAGTTGATCGGATAAAATCTCTAGGAGGAGCTTGTTAAAGTATGACGTGGAAATGGCCAAAATCGCACTAATTTTGAACTTTGAAATCAACATGGAGGACTTCCTGTTGGGTTTAGGGTATGTCTCCAATGACGTTATCTGTGCGGCTTGACATGCTACATATGTGTACCAAGTTTCGTGAGTCTACATTAAACGTACTGCAGGGGCTCAACTTTTTTTTTTTTTTTTTTTTTAAACTTTGTAGGTGGCGCTAGCGAGCCATTTTTGTGCGCCTATTCCCGAAACACTTAAAATATGTAAATTTTCACCAGATTTGATGCGACCGCCAATTTTGGTGAGTTTTTGAATATGGTAAACCCCTCAAAAAGCCAATTAATTTGCCGTAATAATAACAATAATAATAATTCCTTTAGTTCCAATAGGGCCCTAAATATAATGTGAATGGAATATTAAGTGTTTTTGCCCATACACTATATGTCCACTTTCTCACCTGGTTCTTCCAGGTCCCTCTCTTTGTCCACTCTCTCTCCATCCTGCTGTCTCTCTCTATCCCCCTCCCTCCGTCATATCACTGACAATCACATACATTTTGTAATCAACTAGGAAATAATCAAATAAAAGAGAAAACACAGTAGTCCTACTATATATATATATATATATATATATATATATATATATATATATATATATATATATATATATATCTCTTATAGGCTAACTAGCCATTTTCTCACCTTGTTCATCTTGCTCTCTCTGCGCTTCTCCCTCTCTATTCTCCTCACTCCTTTGTGCTGTCAACCAGAAGGCAAATGTAATCGACTAATCAACAGAGAATGTATCGTGTAGACTACCAAAGGTTATACGTTCACCTGTTTATAACATATGTGAATATAGGGTTGCTGTTCAGTGCAGTGGGATAATGTTAAAGGCTTATGTTATACTTTCTCACCTGAACTTGGCGGTTTTCTTAAAAAAAAAAAAAGAAACGTATATCCATCTATGGGGAAACAGACTGTTAGTCAGAGTTTGTTCTTCCAGTGTTTCAGTTCTGATATGAATGAGTCTGATGATCCATCAGGTCGAATTATTTATTTTTCATTTGCATTGACAGTTAAAAATAAGAAAGTGTCTGGTAGGTAGGGAGGTGCTCAAGTCATTACGGCAGGCTATTAATAGCACACTTTAAAAACTTGTTATAGGCTACTCCTAAGCTACATTTGCCTACAGTTAGCATTTTGTCTAACGTTGCACAACAAAATTGGACTCTGTGGTGAATAAGCTAGGCTAATTCAGATATAATTGCACCCACGTGCGTGTTGAAGTCCCTCAGCAGAACTATGAAGTCCCCCACTGGAGCCCCATACAGGACTCCATTCAAGGTCTCCAAGAAGGCAACAGCCCGAGGGTGTAGGGAGGCGACCCTCTTGTCCACTGGGGTAAACTCCAGCTACTAAAAAAAGTAGCGGTGCTCAGCCGGGGGCTTGCGAGTATCCCCACACCCGCCCGGCGCCTCACACCCTGGGCAACTCCGGAGAAGAAAAGAGTCCAACCCCTATCCAGGAGTATAGTTCCAGAACAGAGACTGTGCGTAGAGGTAAGCCCCACCAGATCCAACTGGCAGCGCACCCGACCACAGTGGTTCCTCCCACAGGTGGTGTGCCCATGGGATGCATAGAGAGGTGCCACGTAGCTTTTTCGGGCTGTTCCTGACCGGACTTCGTGGCAAACCCGGCCACCAGGCGCTCGCTGACGGGCCCTCCATCTACAGACGGCTTCCTCCGGGCAGGGTCACTCTATCTCTTCCTCGTTTATTCATAGGGTTTTTGAACCATTCTTTGTCTGGCCCCTCACCTGAGACCACTTCGCCATGGGAGACCCTACCAGGAGCACAAAGCTCCAGATAACACAGCCCTCAGGTTCATAGGGACACACATACCTCTCCAACACGATATGGTGATGGTTCCCGGAGAGGATCCAAAAGGATTCTATCATTTCTATATGTGCAACCAGCAAGATACTGTAAATACAGTGGGAGAAGTCCAATTGATGCCCATAACGTTTCCTCTAGTATTCCTTGAGTGTTTTGCTAAAAGCATCCACTATGGTGGTGCAATTGGAAAAAAAGTTAGCAAAGCCCTGCTTTTCTCTAGCAGCATGAGATTTTGAAGGAACAAGATTTTTTTTCTTATCTTTGTCATAAGTGAGGGTGCAGTGAGCAACATAGCATTTTCATGTCCAAGTCAATGTTAGAAAGCTTGGGTGTGGTCTAGACAAGACTGAAAGGAAAGGCCTTAAATTGAAAAATTGTTTGTCTATGTCCTTTGTCTACTGTAGATTGGCCATGCACATGAAGACCTTTTCCACGGGGATGTGGGAGTTTGGACTTTAGCTGCTTGTCTTGACCAAGGCAATGAGTTTAGAAAAAACACAATTTTTCTCAATGTCTAATATGAACCTCTTGAATTCTGATAAATAATTCTGTAGATAATATCAATTTATTTTAGTGAGTGATGATGCATCCTATTGCTGCCATGGTTTGTGTGGTCAAGTCTTTTCACCTCAGTGGACTGACTTCTCTGAGGATGAATTGACTATGTTAATGTAACAAGAGCTTATTCCAATGCTAGCTGCTCAATTCAAATAAGATGGTAAAATACGCATTGGCACCGCACTCCTACTTTATAGTAAGTAACCATTTACCAGCTCGCTTCTTGTAACCCTGTGAAAATAAATGTAACCAAATGAGTGCATCTACTTCAAGAACAAGATAGAAATGGGTCATGCTGAAGCCTGTGAAAGTGTTGTAGGGTGACACACAACAAAATAAAAAGTATGCACCATGTTACATGTTTACAGAAAATACAAAGAATAAAACAAAATTACAACAGTACTCTAGTATGTTTGGTTAGCAATCAAACATGAACACAATCGCCATGTTTGGAATGCTCAAATCATGTTTCCAAATGTATCAATAACTACATGTAGAAGGTGCTTTTATATATAAACTTCAAATAAAATAATACAAGCGCTTCAATCCTGCAGAGCTTTCTCCATCAGACCGTTGGAGTACTCACTCCAGTGGGTGTCAGACAAGTATGAATTGACCAAACTCATAACCCCTGGTTAATGTTAATGAAACACGTGTGTGTGTGAGAGAACAGTTACTCTTGTAGACACTGTTTAGAGATGATCAAAACCCGCCCAGGTAGATAAAATCCGATAGGTAAATACAAACTTTTTTCCACACCAATCAGCAATGTAATTTTATAGTACACAGACCAGTGGCATACAGCCCTTCTCTTGTGAAAGCATGACACCGCACCAATGATTCACTTCAGGCTCAGAGGCTAACGTTAGTAGTAGCATGCTGCTTGTGGTGGTGTAGCTTGCATTGGGATTAACTGTTCTGATAACTGTAAAAACGCTGCAGCTACACCACTGTGAAAGCACCCAGAGAGTCCGGTTGTTCACCCCCTCCGTGGCAGTGTGCTCCGCTCGAGCTGATCTATATAATGGAGTTAACTGGAGCTAACCACTAGCCGGTGCAAATCATTGCTAACTGAGCCTTCAGTCCATAGCATAGTGTTCTTACTAGTTCTGCATTCTAGCAAAATATTAAGTGGAACTATAAGTGAACTCAATAGAAAACAAATTTATATAAAACATGCTGCATGCAATTTTGTAAATTTGGGAATATTAGTATAAACTTATTTTCTGTAGAATTCTTTTATAAATTTGCTGATCACATGCAGCTAGGACAGTATTTTACTTCTAATGGAACACAAGCAGGTTTTGTCAAGAATAAAACATCTTGATGTCAACTTGAAAAGCCAGCCAGTGGAACAATAATCATGACAGATGAGGTAGAGAGAGGACTGCAATGGCAAATGATCAGCTCCTTTCTCTAGGGACGAGGGATTGAGATTGAAAGAGAAATGACATCCCTGAGAAGGATGCTAAATACCTGCCTCGCTAAGATGTGAAAAACTCTAGCGTTGCAGACTAAATGTTCCTGTTTGCTGCTGGATTTGAGCACAGAGCGTGCAAGGTGGAGCATAAAAAGACAGTTTTATATTTATTAAGTACATTTTGTATTAATTATTTTTTTTATTTATTTATTTATTTTTTTAAATGGAGATGTTGCGGTTAACGTTTTGTCTTAAACCCTAAACCATAGGGGCACCTCATGTTTCTCTTTTTGTCTTAATTTACCTACTTAATCTTTAATTTTAGTACGCATACCCTTACACTTGAGGAAAAAATAAATTTAAATTATGCAATTACTATACTTCATGCATGGACACTGTAACCAATAAGTAAGTAATATCAATATACTGTTTTAAGGCTATACGGTTTTCGGTTTTGTGCAAAATATGGGCAGTGCCTGGCCTTGCTGCCATATACTGCATGCACCCAAATTCCAGCTACTGACAGTCTTAACTGCCAAAACAAACAAAGATGAAGCTAAAAGTTGGAGCTTGTTAAAGGGCAACTATTATATAGCATTTTCAGGATTATACTTGCCTTTTGTGTTTTAAATTGTAAAACCTCACCTAAATTGAGGTTGGTAGGAAAAAGGCAAAGTCCCAAATCCAAAAAGTCTCCAGAGACAAGGATAACAAAAACCGCAGGGAAGATTCCAAAAACACACTGACAGGATACAGACACAAACTGACGCAAAACGATCTGACAACAGATAAAGAAAACACAGGGGCTAAATAAACTAGGTAACGAGAAAACACAAGACAGGTGACACCAGGGCTGGGGAACAGGTGGAGCACATCAGACAATCACACAGGCGGGAAAACACAGGAAGTAAAACTAGACATGACAAGACAGAAAACCAGACTATCAAAATAAAACAGGAAATAGAAATACACAATACAGGGAATAATACAGTCAAAGAAGAAACTGAACATAATACAAAACAAGACCATAAAGTACACAATCACAAGGGGACAAGGCATAGAACCAAAATACCAGATACAAATGGAACAAAATACAAAGCAAAATCCCGAAACCATAACAGGAACGAAGCTGTGACGAGGGAGCAGGGAAAAGAGGACCCAAATGCAGAGAGAGGCGGACAGGCAGGAGGTGGTAGGATGTAAGAGTTTAATATAACACAAAAAACGGCAGTGCAGAGACTGGAAAAACTCACAACGTCCGGCAGGGAATAAAACGGAAAAGCAGGAGCAAACAGGATACAAAAACACTCACAGACTGACGGCACGGGGATACAAAAAGATCTGACACGAGACAAAGGGAACACGGGGGTTAAATACAAGAGGTAATGAACAAATGAGGGACAGGTGGTACAACAGGTGAAACACATTAGGGCAGGGCAGGACAATCAACAAAAGCAGGAAAACAAAGTAAAGCTAGACATGACAGGACAGAAAACAGACTATCAAAATAAAACAGGAAGCAGAACATAAACAGGAAAATACACAACATGACATAAAAAAAATATAGAATAAATATGCAACACAGGAAAAATGCAGAAATAACTAAATAGGCAACAAAAAATACAAGACAAAATACCAAAACCATAACACGAAGCAGCACTTTCTACGTCACAAATTGCAGATAAAGGGTTCTGAACCAAACACTACTCAATCTGACTTGTTTCAGCAGTAATGTGACCCGGAATTGGGGAGAATTTAACGACAATGGCAGCCAAGGTGACATTTTTTACTGCCGTTAGCATATAGTTACATGGGACAATGTTAACACCGCAGGGGCTTAAAAAACACTCCAGTCCTGCCTACTTGGAGCAGATGACCAATCATAGAAGGCCGACTTAGAGTTGCGTAACACTTAGCTGAGAGTAGAATATTTTTGTTTGAAACCAGAGTGTTCAGAATAGTTGGAAATCTGAACATTTTATCTCACAGGGATTTGTCTAAAATAAGTTTACCTCATTATTTACACGTTTAACATGATAACCCAACATTATAACATTGTAGATATGACAGAAAACACGGAACAACATAATATGTGACCTTTAAGTTCCTAAGTGTGTCCTAGGTTGGCTACAGGTCCAGCTGCTCTGCATCTTCTTGAATACTCCCCAGCTGCTGCTCATTGCTCCTGAGTATTTAAGGCAGTGACTTCAACCCTCTCTTTTTGGTTTGTAAATTTTTCATTTTGCTCTGATAAGGGAGAGTTAGGTTGAAATTCTTACTTTGCTGAAAGTTATTTCTGCTGCTTGTCACTTTGTGGTTTGCCTGCGTTTCTCAGTTACCCACCAGTCTTCTCATGTGGCTTACCACCAGCTGGTGATCACTAGACTCAAGCTTGCACTTCTCAGTTGCCTACAGTCTTTCCCAGCAGTGTGCCCACTCCTTGTAGTCTTCAGCCTGTCCCCCTGCTGCCTGCCGACCTTCTGTCTAGCTCCAGTTACTCATTTCCTCGAAAGTGACTCTGTGCCTGCAACTGAGTCCAGAGAGAAACCCTTTCAAAGCTTTATGAAAACACAACAATATTTCCACTAAAAGTTATTTACTGGAAAATCAAGATTACAATTTAAAACTTACCAACTGATGTGGATATTTTACATCACAAACAATTGTGTAATATACAATATACAGTGTACTTTGCTCAAACATGACATGCTTGTGTGTGTATAGATGAAAATCTCTAAGGACTCCTCCAATGGACTGAGTAACTCTCTTCCCTCTGGAAGGAGGCTTCATAGAATCTGCCAATTTATTGCTAATGCATTATATATTTTACCCTACCTCATTTGCTTATTACTAAAGCTGAATCAACACCTGTAAAACAATTTTAACAAAAACTGAACATCATAACCTTAATGAAGGTTGTGTTATTGCAGAGCTGCTGTATGAGACTCCATTAATTTTTCAGCAAGGTGTACCTAATAAACTGGCAAGTTAGTGTATGTTATATTAATCGTAACTGTTGTCATAATGATTTATTGTAATACATGCAAGAAGACATCAAGGTCAAATGTTAGTAACTGCTTTTTTATTGATGTTAATTGGCTTGCATGAAGCCTTCCCCCAGAATGAATGGGTCACACATCATTCTGATTAACAACATTTTTTTTTAAAAGGTTTGTGTTACATCAAACCCGGAGATCCTAATTTTCACATTCAATAATTTTATTAAATATTTAGTAAAGCGTTAAATAATATAGTACTTTTCAAACCCTTCACACGTATACCTTGTAAAAATGTTCAGGAGGTCACTAAGTGACCAAAACCCTGGTTGAGTATTTTTTTTCTCTTTGTCTGCTCTTAGCTTTCAACATGAAAAAATAAGTCTAAGTTACAAAATGAATTGATGCCTTTAGTTGAATCATTTGTGATTTGTTCAATAGTTTCTGTTCAGAGGGCTGTCAGAAACCAGATTAGCAATGTAGGGAACATAGCATCACCACAGTTTCACCTTTGTAACTGTCACATAATAGTGTAATCTGTCCGAAGGTGGAGAACGTAATATGGCCATATCTACGGAGGTTTCAAAATACTGTTCCTCTGAAATCCCAGAATTGGACTGATTTCATGGTGCTTCACCCCAGATATGCCAATGGAGCGTGAAATTGAGTCACTCAATGTGAAAACGAAGAAGAAAAAAAACTTTTCTCTTTCCATTTTCTCTGCAGAGAAGCGCAGTGACTTTTTTTTACCAGCATGCTGGCACTGCTTTGGTCTTAAATTTCCAAAGCAACCGAGTGAAACAAACCTTTACATTCTAGACAAAAACAGCCATTTCACATAAAAGAAAGTGGATGACATTTTGCAGCTAATCAGCGAGTACATGGAAGTGAGTAATGTTGTTATTCATGATGCATGGGGAAAACATGTGTCTCAGTTGATGGATGCATTTGATAATGTAAGTAAGATTACTGCAACAGGTGTGATCAAAACTGCATTTTTTTTCTGAATGATAAGTTCTAATGAACCAGATGTCAAAACACTACTTAGGTGCTGCTGAATAATATGTTCTAATTAACAGGATGTCATAATTTCCTTGCAAAACTATCACAGCAGGTGTAGCAGAGCGTAGTGGATTTTACTCTATGTGCGGTTCTGGTACATCCCACTGTTACACCCCCATCCACTTTTTGTACCCAGTCAAGGCCCAGTACATGGCCAGGATGTCAAAACACTACTTGGGTGCTGCTGAATATGTTCTAATTAACCAGACGTCATAATTTCCCTGCAAAACTATCAAAGCAGATGTAGCCGAGCATAGTGGATTTTACTCTCTCTGCAGTTCTGGTACATCCCACTGTTACACCCCCATCCACTTTTTGTGCTGTGTGTCTGTGTGTGTATGTAGAAACTGTTTTGCAGCACCACCACAGCTTTGATATATGCACATAATTTTCACTTGCTCCAGTGACACAAATACAGGAACAAGTGACTGTTTGAATACACTGTGAAATTAGTGTGAAAGGTCTAATTAGAATTTTCTTTTTTGGTATACAAATGCAACAACTAACTGTAGTTTACACCTGTGGGTGAGCTAAAGCTAGCTAAAAAATCACCATATTTCAGCTTGCTTGCAATTTTGTATTACCATTTTGGTTTTTATGATGTTCAAGGTAAATGTGAATTAAATTATAATATGAGCTGGGTTAATTTCATGCATGTTAAGTGTTTCTGAAAGTAAATTAAGTTATTTGTATCTAATTTAAAACAAGCATACCAGAGTTTGATAGATAGAACACAGTTAATGCAGACAATGGAGGAGGAAAAAAGATTGCTCTAAGAAACATCTCATCTACACAACCATTGTCCCTCAGCCTTAGAGAAAACAGATGGCGTTGGTTCCTGTGAAGCTTATAAAAGAAATGCAAAATAGCAGAAGGAGAAATGCATTAGTGAACATACAGTATAAAGCAATGGAGCACTAATAACTTTGTGTGAGGGTAGTTTGGTACACTTAAAAGGATGATGTGACAAAGTCTGATCTTCTATCGTTCAGGGCATGAGGCAATGACTTAATTAACAAAATAAACAAGGCAGCAAGTTACAGATCAGGCAGACAGTAAATGACTCAACAGAGACAAAGAGGCAAAAGAAAATAAGGAATGCTTTCTCTCCTGCAGTGGTCATTTGAGGAGCACAATGGCCTGGGTAGAACCCTAGCCTTGAATTGTGAGATTAATGTGTTGTGCAAAGCAGACTTTTTGGGCCCTTTTTCAAATGGGTACCATATTTACCAACGATGCCTCTGAGATGGGGCATGAAATGGGAGGTATTTTGTTGGGTTTACCTCACCTACACTTCCTATTGCAACTATGACATTGGTGTCCATTATGCATTTTTAAAACACTTGTTTGTTTTAAGTTGTAAGTACAGTAGAATAGATGCAGACTAACATTTGTGTGAGGATGGATTTTTGTGTAAACCCAAATTTTCTACAATCCTAGTCCAAGACAGTCCCACTGATGTCAATACCATTTCTCAATTTATCTTCCAGACTTCCATGATCAATCATGTCAAGGGCTGCACTTCTTAGGTCAAGCAGCAATGATGCAGAGCACCCAAAACAATCTGCATTCATCTGGTCCAACCTTGACCTGGCTATTTCTGTTCTCTCACTGTTATGAAAATAGTGATTGTTTCCCCCCATTTTGTTCTCTAACTCTTTTTGGAGATACAGTACATGTACTACACTATTAGCAATTTAACAGCATAGACTGTTTTGTGTTCAAATGTTTTAAGAAAAGATTAGCTCATCATAAAATTGTCAGTATTACTTGTTGGAGAGAAAGCTATTCAGTATGGAAATCCAAGGGCAAGGGTCTACAGCCTCAACAACCACTTTGGTCTGACAAATTGAGTACCTACAACAGACTGAAGGAACTAGTAGAACAGATGGTGCAATCTTCTGATACTTCCAACAATAAAGGTAAACAAGAACACCTGTAGAAATGGTGTTTGCATGTTATTCAATAATTTAATAAATCACAACATTTGCAATTGACTTACAAACATTTGCATTGACTTGGGGGAAAAAGGGACTTGATCATTTTGGTCATAATTAAAAAATATATGGCAGCTTTACTGTTGTGTTTAGACATTTTACTGATTACTGACAGAGCACTTTCATAGCATTGAAAAAAATAACATATAGTCATTTGTTTGACCTGTCCATTTCCATCTCAAAGTGGTAGTAGAATCTATGTCCTTTGCTTTAAATTCGGATGGTGTGTCTGTTTCTGCACTTTTTTTTTTACATTTGGAACACAGATTGTGCCTTGAAGACTCTCAATGTAAGATGCTGCAGCACAACATGCTGGTCCTCCCCTCTGACAGCAACAAAAAGTCAGGCCTCACTGATGAGAGAGGCAGAACAGTGAAGGCACTGCTCTGGAGAAAGACAGACAATAGGATGTCATTTTGGTTCTTTTGAGCTGCATCGAGTCATCTTTGTCATCAGGAAATACCCTAAAGTACATTTATTGCTGCTGCAATCTCTCACCTGACAAAGCCTGGCAGTCTGCACAATACAATTTGTGTGCAATCCCAGAAGTGTTCTTGACACAGAAAAGAGCCAGTGAGGATTAACTGTGATGACCAAGCTGGGACAAAAAGGGGAGCACTTGATCAGTGTGCCATCAGATAAAAGTGATCCTTGACTTTCATGTTACCAGCTGAAGAAGTGTATGAGGAGCACGTTTGCTGATGCCCTTTTTAAACTGATAGCCCCCATTAGGTTGAACATGCTCATCCTGGTCGACTGAGCACATACACACAGATTTTAGTCTGCCAAGACACCAACATAAGTGCTCTTGTGCCCTTAAAGCACTGAATTACAGGACAGAACATGTGAAAAAGAATTTAAGATAACAGTCTTGTTGTCATAGTGACACCACATTTCTGTCCAATCCCAAAGCTTTGTTTTCCCAATCATCTCACAATAAAATATAGCAAAGTTCATGTCCCATAGAATTAGACAAAATACACTACTACGTGTTGGTCAGTGCATGGCAATGCCAACCTTTCACACAGCCTCAACTTTACCCATGGCAATATATTATTGGAGGTTGTCATCAGTGTCTAGTCAACATTAAAATGCTTCAGTGCTAGCGTATCAAAATGCCAAAATCACAAATGAATCTTGCCTCCTTAACATTCTATCGCATTGCCTGTGAGCAGCAAAGCTTAACATCGTAGCAGTGTGGTAAATCCACATTATGGCTGCCACTGAAACCTGTCTGTAACACCTGCCATCTCTCTGCTCACTATCGTGACCCTCAGAAAACACACAGATGGTCACACAGACCACTTGGCGCACCTTCTGGCTGAGAACGAAAAAATAAAAATGGAAAAATATGAACATTTCATTACTGTGTCTTTTGGCAAAGGGATGATGATTAAAAAGATACATGTTCCTGTGATGGGTTTATGTTTTATGGAGCATGGATAGTTTAGTTATTGGCAAAACAACATACACATTTCTTTATTATCATCTGCTAGGGCTAAGACGATTACCTATGACTCATTGAACAATGGCAAGCATTGTTAATTGATAAGTGCAATACTTTTAATAACATGTATTAAGTTCACTTGATGGTAGCCATAAATCTGTTGGTTTAAATGGTTAATGCTACTGCTCTGTGCCATTTGATGAGAGGTATGCAAATGTCAATACTGTGCTATCAAGAACAAATATTACATTCACAACACATGTATACATCATTGTGCACCTTACCACTCACAGTTTGGTTTGTCTGACAGACAGATGGTGTAAAATGGGACATTTAGGCTTACCTAACTGGAGGGATGAAAAACATTCAACCATGAACCTTCATCTTTTTGCCAACTTGACTTTAAACATTATACACAGTCTGTCACTGTTTCATAATAACTATGGTGTATAGAAGCTGAGATCCAGTGACAAGGTTAAACATAATGAGATTCTCCTTCTGGATTTATTATAGCTGACATGAGTTTCTTCTCTGGGTTTGGTGACCTCCAGTTATAAATCCACTTTAAACCAATTTAAACCTCCGAAAGTACTGCACATACATTTTCAACGGGACCGTTTTGCCTTTTTTTCAGACATTCACAAATAATTGGGCACCAAAAAAACATACTGACACGAAACATCTTCTGTACACAGAAAACTGTTGCTGGGCTCGTCTTTGTTAGGATTATTCTTTGACCTGAAACCTTGATGGATAGTTGCCACATGTTTGTGGTTATGACTTCTTTTAACCCAAGTGGGAAACTATTCATTATGCATTGATTACTGGAATGTAGTAATGAAGTAATTTCTCTGCATCCCTTTTTTTTTAAAAGGGTGTATTGACTTTTATGAAAATGAATGAGAGCCCTGTTTAAGTTATGATGGCATCCCTTCTTGAATGGTGTTAATATTGATTTACGTGGCTTGCAATTGTGCAGCTATTCAAATGACACGTATTTGTTAGGAACAATGGAGGACTAAATGAAGGCAACAGACAATAAAGCAAGTAGTGTTCCATCAGCATTGTCTGTTGGGAAAAGGCTTGTAATGAAGTCATGTTGAAATGGAACTATCTACCAGACTATAGTAGTAGATTGAGAGACTTTTTTGACGTCTTAATCAAAGGTTCTTCATCAGTTCTACTGGCTAGCAGGGACTCCCAGGCATTTAATAAAGTAAACAACTGATTCGCATGACACATTAATTTGTCAATTATAATTGAAAGTTGCTTGTTAAAACAGCCCTAACTATAACAATTCAGGTATTTGTGATTCTCATGTACCTCCTTGTCCCCTTGTGGAATCAAGTTGTATATTAGCCCTTTTTTATAAACACACATCATGCTGTATAAAATGTGCATATAGTCATCAAGTAGTGTCAGCAGGTACAATTTCAAAGTGTCTTAACCATGGCTTGATCTGTGTTTCATCAAAATAATTAAAGGGCCAGTTCTAAATATCAAAAGAGGGTGAAAGGGATAATGTTTGTGCTGCTGTTTTTGGGTAAAGTGAGGAAAAGGTTCTATTTCGTATAGGCTTCACCCTCTAAGCTACGCTATTGGGTTTATCCCTTCGCACATGCGCAGTCGTGAAGATTTCTTTCCCACCCTTGCGTCCAGCACGGACTTTCAACTACGTCCGCAGAAACTGTATATAAACAAAGCGGACCCGTTGCTCATCTCCCATTTTTTCCCATTTTTTCTTCAAGCTAGCAGTATGAAGACAAGCTTGACTTCCAGTAGTGTTCGCCTCTGCCCCACCCGCCTGACCGGGTATATCCTGCCGCCGGACCTCCATCCCCGCTGCGAGACCTGCATTGGCGCTGCTCACGCCGGCCTGGCTCTCACCCCCGATGCCTCCTGCCAGTTCTGCGCCCGCCTGCCATCTAAAGAGCTTAACCGGCGGGCGGAAGCTTTTCTGGAGTGTTAGACTAGCGGGGAAGAGGATGGCAGCTGGGCAGACAGATGGCAATCCGTCAACACCCTGGATCCGCTGGAGGAAGGCTTTGTCGACAAGCACGAGTCCGATGGCTCGATTCCCTCGGATAACGCCTCCGTCACCGGCTGTTCCTCCACCCCCCTCGAAACGGGGATCGATGCCCTTCCATTGCGGTTGTCCCCATCTCCGGAATGGCCAAGGGCACCGCTCCAGCGGCCTTCCCCTCTGCCTCAGGCGGCTGCACCCTCCACCGCTAAGACTCTTTTCTTGAATCTGCCGGAGATCATCAAAAAGGCGGCAGACCAGAGAGGTATAGCGCTCCCGGCAGAGCTTCCAGCCCCCGCTCGCAGCCTCTTGAGCGGGGATGTTTACGCTCAGGAGCCGCCCTCCTCACGTGCTCCACTCTAGCCATGCTTCACGGAGCTTTGGCCGTTTGTGAAACTGAAGGCTCCCGTCTCTCGGTACACCCTGTTCACTCGGATTCAAGGCGACACAGAAGCGGGCTTCCCTTCTGTCCCCCCCCGGAGCAGAGCCTGGCATCCATTCTGCTTCCGAAGGCCCAGGATCAGGTATGTGCTCAAGTCACTGACCGGTCACACCAGTGTCTCGCAGCACAGAACAATATAGCTTTGCTAGCCTCCGCCGTCTCCGCCATGGCCATCACTCCGGGAGCTCTTCCTCCGGAGCTAGCCAAGGAGACTGGCAAAGCTATGACCGCGATCCTCACCCTGACCACGGCGACCACGGTGGTGTTGTCCAGAGTCATGGCGTGGCATGAAAAAGGGGCAATTTCCCTCGTTCTTTCGGGGGAGGAGAACTAGGGATTTTACTCCCGCTACTTTCTCCAAAAAAGTCAGGCGGGTTGCGCCCCATTCTCGACCTGTTCCAATTCAACCGGTGCATCATGGAACGCCCATTCCACATGCTGACTGTCAGACATGTGTTGGAATGTATCCGCCACCACGAGTGGTTTACGTCTGTGGATCTGAAAGACGCATACTTTCACATCCAAATTATTCCCAGACACAGGAATTTCCTGTGCTTCTTTTTCCAAGGGGCCCATTTCCAGTACAACCGGCTGCCGTTCGGGTACTCACTGGCCCCCCGCACTTTTTCCAAGTGCACTTCAGCCGTTGCGGAGAAAAGGCGTCAGAGTCCTGTTTTATCTGGACGATTTGCTCATTCTGGCCCCCTCATGGGAAAAGGCGGTGCTGCACACTATGGAAGTTCTGCGGCACCTGCAAACACTGGGCTTCGCCATAAACTGGCAGAAAAGCTCACTGGTTCCCGCACAATCGATAGTTTATCTGGGCGTGGACATAAACTTGATTGTCATGAGAGCCAGGCCGTCAGCGCCAAGGCGAGACACACTGATCTCTCTGCTGTCACGCACCACACCACAGGCGACAGTGTCAGCGCTGTCTGTGATGCGGCATGATGTCTGTGGGTCACGTAGTTGTCCCCCTGGGTCTCCTCCACATGAGGAAAATCCAGAGGTGATCACCAGCGCCTCGACCCCATACGCCACAGGTGGAGACGGCTGACCATCCCTCCTTCTCGGAAACCCTCGGACCCTGTCAAACGGGGTTTCCCTGGGCAAGGTGACGTCATACGTGACAGTGTACACAGACGCGCCCCTTACTGGCTGGGGAGGGATGTGCGAGTCACAGGTGATGGGAGGAGAATGGCCACCTCCCCCTCTCCCACACATAAATTGCCTGGAGCTGTCCACGGTGCTGAAGGTTTTAAAACACTTCACCCCAGTGGTAGTGGGGAGACTGCAGTGTTCATAAACCGTCAAGGCAGCGTGCGCTCGGCCCGGCTATTGGAAATAGCCAGGAGCCTCCTGCTGTGGGCCCACAGTCATCTGCTGTCTCTCAAAGCAGTCTACATCCCCGGGGTCCTGAACCGGGCGGCGGACCTAATGTCGAGGGGAGGGCCCTCTCACAACGAGTGGAAATTGAATCCCTCTATTGTTCAGAAGCTGTGGAGCAGGTTTGAGAAAACGGAGGTGGATCTGTTCGCCTCACGAGAGAACACACAGTGCGCACTGTGGTTATCCTTGAGCACACGGGACGATCCACCCCTCGGCGTAGACGCCTTCTCCCACCATCCCTGGCCCAGAACCCTCCTATACGCTTTTCCCCCGGTCCCTCTGATCCCTCGACCTCCTGGAACGCATCCATGAAAATAATCTGTCATCTGTCATTTTAGTGGCACCAGAGCGCACAAGCGCATCCTGGTTCCCGACTCTGGTTCAGATGCTAGCGGGCCCTCCCTGGCAACTACCGTGGCGCGAGGATGGTCTGTCACAGCTGAACGGCGCGATATTTCACCCCCTGGTGATAACCCAGCGACTGTGGGGTTGGCTGGCAGAGATTAGGCTTGCCCCCTGCTGTGGTGCGCACTATCCAGAACGCCAGAGCCCCCTCTACTACAGCGTGTTACGCAGGGCGTTGGTCTGCTTTCAGCGCTGGTGCATGGAGAAGGGTGCGGACACGATATGCGGACCCCATATTGTGTCCCCTGCCGCTTGTCTCTTATCTTGGGCCCCACCTACAGACTGTCTCTTATCTCCAAACATTAGTGGATAATGATTTAGCTCTGTCTACAGTCAAAGCCTACGCGGCAGCTATCTCGTCCTGCCACGAAGGCTATGGAGAGAGGACGGTTTTTGTGCACCCCCTGGTGAAGCGTTTCCTGAAAGGGGTCAGGCGTGCACTCTCTCACACCCCAATGGGATCTAGCCCTGGTGCTTCAAGCTTTGGGGAAGCCTCCTTTCGAGCCTCTGGCACAAGCCTCTCTCAGGTTGCTATCACTAAAAACGGTGCTTCTCCTTGCCCTGACGTCAGCCAAGAGAGTGAGAGACTTATGTGCGCTGTCAGTCTCGCCGTCCTGCCTCTCCATTAGAGGGGACGGGAGCGCAGCCAACTTACAGCCTAACCCCTCATTCACACCGAAAGTTATGACAAATTCCTTTCAGTCGAGAGTATTTTCCCTCAAAGGGTTTTTCTCCCCGCCTCATAACAATGATGCAGAGGAAGCTTTTCACCGTTTGTGTCCAGTGCATGCGCTATCACAGTACATTTTACGTACGGCGGACATAAGGCAGACACAGCAGCTGTTTGTACATTATAGGGAATACTCCCAAGGAGTGGCCCTTTCAAAACAGCATCTGTCTCACTGGCTGTGCGAGGCTATCATCCAGGCCTATAACGCGGAGTGGGCGGAGCCCGCCCAGGGCATCCGAGCACACTCTACGAGGGCATTATCGGCGTCCGCCGCCTTATTCAGAGGCATGATAGTAGCCGACATCTGCGCAGCGGCCTCCTGGGCATCCCCATGCCCTTTCATCCGCTTTTATCTGCGTGTGCTGGGTGGAACGCGGGTGTCCCCATAATTATCAATCATGATACAATTCTCACTAACCATGCACGCCTTCAATCACGGAATGAAGTGCCGCTGCATGTGTACTCGTCTGCGGTCCTCACCCCCCACACCCACGTTGGGTGGCTGGGAGGAACACGGGTGCCCCATATTTGTCAATCATGTACTTTTCTCACTAATCATGTACGCCTACACTCATGGCTTGGGCCTTGCAGCCAGCTAGGCCAAGTCATTGCCATAGCAAGCTCTCCTATCAGAATAACGGTTTATCGGATACAATCTCCTGTCAGTGCATTAGTGAAAGAAGTTAGTCTATGTTCTGCTTGTGGGCTCTGTGTCACAAGTGGCATTGACTACATCAGCTTCGCCCTAACCCAATAGCGTAGCTTAGAGGGCGAAGCCTATATAAAATAAAACGATAGTTACATATTGTAACTCCAGATTCTATGAGTATACGTGCAGCCCTCTAAGATTCGGGCCACCTGCTCCTGTCACATTAGCTGAAGAAAAAGCTGATGTTGGGTCCGCTCTGTTTATATACAGTTTCTGCGAACTGACCCTTTAAAGCCTGGTTCAAAAACTGTGACGTGTATTTTATGAACAACAGAAATCTAACTGTATCATTTGAGACAGCTAAATAAAATAAAAATATATAAAAAGCAACAATAGCCCATGATTGATACATTTATAATCTGCATGACATTGTCCTATTTGACAGTTTTAGATGATCCCTGTCTTAAATTTTTTTTATTTTATTTTGTGTGTAGAAGATAGAATATCTACCAGGTACTTTTATGCTTGTACGTTTTTATGTACATTTTAGCACAGTGGCAGTTTTGCCATCCTGGACATGAATTTGGAATGAAATACTTTTCTTTTCAGTTGTCAGTCGATGCAAGTTATAATTTGCCCTGATGATAATAATATCACACTTTTATTGTGTTATAGTCTTTGGATACAAAAAAAGTTTAAAGTATGCCTGCTCTGATTCAGAATGAATAATTAATAGCAGATTTCTGTAATGCAAAGGATGGGACATTTTTTTCATGCCTGCACCTCTTTTATTCCTTAATTACAGCTTTCCTGTTGTGGAAAAAGAAACATCAATGCATACACAATACTAAAGTACAAGCAAAGAATGGCATGGCAACCCCATATTATCCCCAACGTATCTTAAATTGCATTGCAAGTGGCTCTAATCCGTGATTAGCCTTTAGGTAAAAGGCTTGATTTTTCAAGAGCCTTATCAGATGAGGAGAGCTCTTATCTGTGTGACTCTATTGATCACTCTGTGCTCTAACAGAGGTGTATATGGAATGGCACTCAGGAGCAGGAAGGAGGTGCTTGTATCTACAGTGCCCATACCAATGTGTCATCTGTGAAGCACTGATGGTTATCTGTTTTCTATCTCATACTTTTGCTATACCCCTTTTCTCTTTGCGCTGCCTATAGAGTGAGGAAAATAAGTATTTGAACACCCTGCTATTTTGCAAGTTCTCCCACTTGGAAATCATGGAGGGGTCTGAAATTGTCATCGTAGGTGCATGTCCACTGTGAGAGACATAATCTAAAAACAAAAATCCAGAAATCACAATGTATGATGTTTTAACTATTTATTTGTATGATACAGCTGCAAATAAGTATTTGAACACCTGTCTATCAGCTAGAATTCTGACCCTCAAAAACCTGTTAGTCTGCCTTTAAAATGTCCACCTCCACTCCATTTATTATCCTAAATTAGATGCACTTGTTTGAGGTCGTTAGCTGCATAAAGACACCTGTCCACCCCATACAATCATTAAGAATCCAACTACTAACATGGCCAAGACCAAAGAGCTGTCCAAAGACACTAGAGTCAAAATTGTACACCTCCACAAGGCTGGAAAGGGCTACGGGGAAATTGCCAAGCAGCTTGGTGAAAAAAGGTCCACTGTTGGAGCAATCATTAGAAAATGGAAGAAGCTAAACATGACTGTCAATCTCCCTCGGACTGGGGCTCCATGCAAGATCTCACCTCATGGGGTCTCAATGATCCTAAGAAAGGTGAGAAATCAGCCCAGGACTACACGGGAGGAGCTGGTCAATGACCTGAAAAGAGCTGGGACCACCGTTTCCAAGGTTACTGTTGGTAATACACTAAGACGTCACGGTTTGAAATCATGCATGGCACGGAAGGTTCCCCTGCTTAAACCAGCACATGTCAAGGCCCGTGAACAGTTTGCCAATGACCATTTGGATGATCCAGAGGAGTCATGGGAGAAAGTCATGTGGTCAGATGAGACCAAAATAGAACTTTTTGGTCATAATTCCACTAACCGTGTTTGGAGGAAGAAGAATGATGAGTACCATCCCAAGAACACCATCCCTACTGTGAAGCATGGGGGTGGTAGCATCATGCTTTGGGGGTGTTTTTCTGCACATAGGACAGGGCGACTGCACTGTATTAAGGAGAGGATGACCGGGGCCATGTATTGCGAGATTTTGGGGAACAACCTCCTTCCCTCAGTTAGAGCATTGAAGATGGGTCGAGGCTGGGTCTTCCAACATGACAATGACCCGAAGCACACAGCCAGGATAACCAAGGAGTGGCTCTGTAAGAAGCATATCAAGGTTCTGGCGTGGCCTAGCCAGTCTCCAGACCTAAACCCAATAGAGAATCTTTGGAGGGAGCTCAAACTCCGTGTTTCTCAGCGACAGCCCAGAAACCTGACTGATCTAGAGAAGATCTGTGTGGAGGAGTGGGCCAAACTCCCTCCTGCAGTGTGTGCAAACCTGGTGAAAAACTACAGGAAACGTTTGACCTCTGTAATTGCAAACAAAGGCTACTGTACCAAATATTAACATTGATTTTCTCAGGTGTTCAAATACTTATTTGCAGCTGTATCATACAAATAAATAGTTAAAAAAATCATACATTGTGATTTCTGGATTTTTGTTTTTAGATTATGTCTCTCACAGTGGACATGCACCTACGATGACAATTTCAGACCCCTCCATGATTTCCAAGTGGGAGAACCTGCAAAATAGCAGGGTGTTCAAATACTTATTTTCTTCACTGTATGTAGGGAGACCCACTGACTTGAGATTTAGAAAAAGAGAGAGAGTATGAAATTCATCAATATAAGTTTGTGCATTTGAAAATGCTTTGCAGAATGGCTCAACTTTTGTGACTTATATCGTCACACTTAATAAAGAAAATATCCATCTCTTTCTGAATTGCAGATGACACATTCATTCTGCGAGTCTTAATCTTATAAGCGTATTACAGAGTATATGCCCGAAGCAATTATGCTTGATGAGAAAAGGATGTCTGTGTTGTGTCTTGTTACATTACAAATCTAATTCTTCACACAAATCATTTAAATGTGACCTTACTGCGACCTATATATCTATATATGTTGCTACCCAAGATTTACTGTCACCCCATGCAATGAAACGTCTCCAACTGACATCTTCCAGTTTACAGACAGAAGTTTAGAAAGGATCATTTGTAGCCGTTACAGAATAGGAGGCAGAGAGAACCATGTAAAATAAAGCATTTAGAAAAGGATAACCTCCTTGGTGAAGGTAATGAGTTTGTTAATGATAACTTTGGTGCTGGAGGCATTTAAATAAAGAACTCCAGACTTATAATAGAAACTCTTGGGACTGATGTTTCTGGCAATCACACTCTATATTCTGCAAATACAGTACATCACATAGTACATCGTACATGCTCATATGGGAGCAGGGCGTTTTTGAGCTGAGGGGCTAACTTACTCTAAAGTAGTCGTTTATGTTTAGGTATATAACATTTTAAACTTCTTTTTTTGCAGATTTCATCTGTGCAAGGTTTATGTACCTCATAACCTTTCATCCAGTAAATATGAGAACTAGGTTGTAATGATGATTGATGATGAATTTATTTAGATATGTGATGAATTATACTTTTTTCTATGCTTAAAATGAACCCACTTTACAAGATATAGTCAGTTGGCTAGTAAAATCATTTTGTGACACACAATCCACTCAATTAATCAAGAAGTAAATGTATTACATTAAAGAGGGCACAATCCCAATGTTCACAAAGGCTTTTGCACCTCTTCTCTTGTCTAAATATTGTTAAGATACCTGATATTGACCCCATCTTCCAGATCCCACAATCCAGCAGAGGTTCACTCAACCTCTTTAGGAATTCAGTGTGGATCAGCCCTTGTCACAGTTGTATAATATAGGCTAGGATTAGGGAGTTAAAATAATGAGAAGAAAAAGCAGATGGGGGTGGGAAGGAAACTTTTCTGCTCAATTTAGGAGAGACACTTTTGAGGGATAACTCATAGAAGACAATTATAGAATAGACGTTTCTGAACTGTTTATTAGGATGACTTGAGATTTTGAACGCAGCAGAGCAGATCAAAACAATTATTTCCTCAGTCATGCCACACTTGATTTGACAATGCAGAAAGCCATAATAATTTTTAGTCCTTAGCAACCATAATTAATAATAGTCCCTCTAAAACACACACTTAGGCGTACTCTGCCCCACAGGGGACAGGCATATGTAATTATTCTTCTTAATTAGCGGTCTGAAAGTGTATCTGATTAAGTTGTAAGACGGATCTTTGACTAATTCAATTTGGACTGCAGTCTGCAGCAGTTTGAGCACATCAGGGCATTAACTGAACATAACAATCAGGCCATTACCTGTGAGATACAAACTGGGTGATCAGAGTGAGGGCCGTGTTGGTCAGCTAAATTGCATTTCACAGTTTCTCAGATACAGTATTAGATATTAGCTTTTTTACGTGTGCAAATATGTTGCCGTTTGATTATTTGATTATTATTTAACTGATATACCCTTTAATTTAAACTAAACCAAGGGGTACTTTTGAATTTTGATATTAATTCAACATTAATCAGGTTTAGCTCTGTGTAAGTGCTCTGTGATTAGAATGTTAGGGCCTCAATATGACAAAATGAAGTATAGTATATATTTTATTTCTACATGTCCTTTTTTAAGCAGTTATTTTTAAATCCTAAATTATGTTTTTAATATCATTTTAAAGTTGGAGAGTGAATGACAGATAGTAATTAACTATTGCCCACTTGGATCTGCTGGCCATTGAATCATTGATACAGTCAACCAAATTAAATGACAAAATATGTTTGTAATTGCCCTTTTAAAATGAAGCACTAGAAGCGTTTTCTGATCTGACACACCTATCGGCAGGACATAATGTGTCTGTGTCTCCAAAAACAAAAGATAAATCTGTTTAAACAGGTTTACGCAAAACCACGACTTGGTTGGGTAAGGTTAGGAGCGGGGATCATTGTCATAGATCCAACAATAAAAATGTGGTTCAGTGTTAGGGAATGATTGTGATCATGGCTTAAATAAGCTAACTTTAACTCATGGTTGGAATTGGGGTCTCCCATGTTTAAGACTCATCCATCAAGCCTGACCTCCTTCAGTGGACTTCGTCGCTCTGTAATGTCATCGGTGATGAAAAGATTATTATAATGTAATGTGCCTTTTTTCACCCAACTCGTTCCCTCCAAAATGTATCATTTTAAGGGGGCTTCGTCTCATTATCACAAACTTGATATTTGCCATTGTTAGACCGTTTCTAATCATGAGAACCAAAAGTTTTGAATTTTGGACACACCATCAATAATGATGTTGGATTATGAAGGCAGGGATACCCGGACACAGCAAGGACTAGGCTCTCCTCAATGTTGTTTTGGCCATTCTGTCGAGTTCTGTCAAGCAAAGAGCTCCACTCTGCCTGTCCAGGACCGGTGATTCCATTGACAAAGGCTGTCCGCCAAAATAGCAGAGCAAATTGTGCATGTGGCATTACTCCAGATCATAGGCGGCGCCAGGGAGGGGCTTGGGGATGCTGTGGCTCCTAGGATTCCCATAGGACCCCTAAGAAATTGCCGTGGTTTCTGAAAAATATTTTCGTTAATGTGTAAATACTATAATTTATATTTGAAAAATGAATAAATATATTAATGAAATCGAATAAAAACATAAAGCCAACACAGGTAATGGGCGCAGCACACATTCAACTTTTGACGTTACTTCCGCAGCAACATATTTACACACACTGAAGAAGAGCGCAATATTTGGTAGCCGTTAGGATTAGCGAAGTGAGTGTAACGTTAGCAATGTATCGTTTTTTAGGGAGTAAAAAACGATACATTGACACCCGTCAACATGTGGAGACTTTATCAAAACCTGTAAATGAGATTTTGAGATATGGTGAACTTGTCACCAACCATGACAAAGAAAAGAAGGAAGATGACCTTATCGCGGCTGTGATTGCTGCTGAGGATGCTTAACGTTACACTGCTGTAAATGACGTTAGACCAGGGGATCGCACATCAAGGCCACAGTGGGTGAGGAGTCTAATAGAGACCACGCAAGAACTTTTCTCTGTCTCGTAGTAGAACATTACAGTGAACGTGTTTTATAGTACTGTGAATAAATGGATCACCAAATCCAAAGTTGTACAGCACACTGGACATTGGTTTATTTTTATCCCAGAAAATGTGTTTGAAACAGTTTCAGCCGTTTGCTCTCAGTGGCTTATTTAGATATATTAAGTCAGTACAGATATGACAACATTATTTTTTAAATACCGGCCTGTTGGCTGGTATTTAAAATATGTTGGGTGGGCTAATCAGAGTTTTATGGTGCTGTTGTATCCGCAACTTTTCTATATAAAAAACATAAATCAATCTCTCTCTCCCTCTCGCTTAGTAAACCACGGCTGAGGTGGGTGCGTATCTGCGCGTGTGTGTGTAGGCTACGTGTCAAGGCAAACTAAATTTCAGAGCACCCTCACTGAAACATCAAGCAACCCCATAGCACCAGCAAAAGAAAATCTCTGGGGCCGCCACTGCTCCGGATGTTTTCTACACATTCCTTTTTATTGGTATATAATGATTTAATAATGTGAGTCATCATAATGAACATTTTTATCTTTCCTATTGCCACAAAGTATGAGAGTGTGGCAGCATGACAGCTCATCCTGTCAGAACTGGCCAATTGATCAGTCACCTGTCAATTCATGTGACTTATATAAGCCTGTCTTGGTTAAGGCACTGTGAACCCTAAAAGGGCTGTATGCAAAATGTAATCAAAAGACAATTTAAACTAGACGTGACATGAACCATGAATCCACTGAAGAAGCACAGGTCCAATGACAAACCTCCATGAGGCTGCACTCTGTTGCCTGGATCCACGTTCACAGGCAGGGCAACAGCAGGGCTCAAGAGAACCTACGAGACCTCAGACAGGAAATGACACTGGTTGTGGCGGGGAGCAGGGTCGAGCATCAACCAAAGTGCAATGACTGCTACAACATGTCAAGTAGGGTATTACTTGGCATGCAAGGGATAAGTAGGTAGAGTCACCTGAGCTGGTCACCATTACAAAGCTTTGTATGCAAAAGGCAGATGTTATAGAGCAGGGGTTTTCAATTGGGTGAATCTGAGCCTCCCCTTAGAGTAGGTAAGGACAGCCGAGCACCCCCTTCCTCAAGATCCCGTCCGCCTGCCCTAACCCACACACGCTTCTGCAGTAAATGCCATCTTTTGTGTGTTTGATGAGTTTCAATAACAACTGATAAAATGTAAATATTTTTAATATTATATTTGAAGACATTTTATTTCCACAACCTCTTTAAAAGTGCATTCATAAACGATTCTTTGCAACAGCACATCATTTCCAACTTCATGCACGCTTAATTGAGGCTACTTTTTAAATCACTGAACATCAGTGGGCCTATCCACAAGTCAACATAACATGCTTAACATGTATATTGGCAAGTTAGATGGCACCAACATTTGCCCTAATCATAACTGGCCTGGCAACCCAAAGGCCAAGTTTTTTTTCCAGATCTATGTGGCAACTTATGATGCAGGTTTTTTTAGTTTTTTTTTAGCATTAAACACTTAATTTCCTGCATTCTGGTGAATTTGTATGCCCCTATTTCTACCTTTTTCTGAATTAATATGATGGAAATATTTTTATGTAAAGGGAAACATTACAATCCAAATATAAAAACATAATGGAATATGGCACACATGTAGCCTAGACATAATTTACCCTCCTCTTTTGCATCTTTTGTTGGGGAAGTAACCTCCGTAAATGTGCATAATATGATATGATACATTATACATTATGATATGATACATTATTCATTTCAATGTATTAATAAACCCGTGGACTGTAATATTTCAGATGTTTGAGCAAGATTTCTGCTCATGTCCAAAACTTTGTGCACATTCAAAATATAACTCATCCCATTTGTGTTCTCTGAGGTTCGGAGGAGTCGTGATATTTTGTGAAAAATAAAGTGATAATAGGCTATTACAAGAATAAAGTCACTATATTTCAGAAAATAATCTACCTGCACCATAGCCTGCTGTGCAATACGTGATTACTCTGCTGATACGGTAGATCTCAGACCTCCTGACAGACTCAGAGCCACGTTTGAGATTCTGGTCTTTGAATGAGACAAAGTTTAGGTAAGTGGCTGTACGCTGCTCTACATCGGAGGTGGAAAACCTAAACTACGGCAGAAATACACAGGACACAAACGCGTCACATCTGCTTCAGCATGTCGACAGCAGAGCGCATCCATAAACCTGAAGCTGCACAGCTTTTCACAGCGAGAGTGGACACTAAGCGACATCCAGTTTCATATTTGTCAGTCAACTTTTCAAAATACATTCGGGAATACACTCAAAATATTCGGGGCTGAAGCCCCAGCAAAATCAGCTGACGCCACGTCTGTGTCAGTGGTGAGGCCGCGCTTTTGATGCGCAGAAGTGTTCGATGCAAGTCGTCATCCACCTGCAGCCTTGATCTGTCTTTGTTTTTAATCAGGGTCAGTGCGTCAGTTGATGGAGGGGAAGGGGATTAGGACTTTCATAGCCTTAGTGGAGATCTGGGGGAACTCGCTCTCCACAGACAACCATAAACGTGTGATCGGCATTTCTCCCAGTCTCTGTCACACTGCGGCAGAGGTGCAGCCTTGGACCCCGACCAGGTGAAACCTAACTCAGGATCATATTTCCTATGTTTTTTGCTGGGTCCTGTCTCCTCCCTTAATGCAGACTTCTGTTGACTCGGGACAAGGAAACGATGCATTTTAAAGCTAATACACGCACGCACAATTACCGATATCAATAGAGCTGCACACAGAGTTATTTTTTTCTGGCCGCGTTACGCCTCCCCTGTGGCTCTTTGGCGCCCCCCAGGAGAGGTGCGCCTCACCTATTGAAAATCGCTGTTATAGAGCAAGGTTTTCCTCTAATATACTCACTCACACTATTAGCGCAGAATGCGTAATGTAAACCACAGACATCATGAAATCATGAACATATGAATATGCTTAATGTCTACATCCTGCCAATTCCCACAGTTATCCACATATTGACATGTACAGCCCCATACATTTACCACAGAGGGCAATTAGTGTTTAATTAGAGTGGGAGAGGATTGCACATTTTTGGTCAGCATTTTTCAGGTGATTTTCGGAGACCAGCTGTCCAACGTACGTAGACGAAAGTAAAATGATATCAGGTGGAAGGCTAAACAGAACGCTGCAGAGACAATTTAGACGACGATAGTTCCTCCATCTACAGAATTGACCCCTACTCTGATCTCCACTCTGAGCATCATGAAACATACCAATAGTGTTGTTGGATAAATTGTACCAGGGGCAATGAAAAGAAAAATAATTATTGCTTGACTGATTTGCTTGAGGTTGGTAGGCTTTACCACAGAGCTTATTTGTGCATCGAAGATGAGGAGAGCCAGAGAACTACGTGTCAACTGCATATTTCTTGGTTTGCACCGTATGTCTTTGACCTGATCTGAGCAGGCAGGAGAAGTGACTATAAATCCTAACAATACCTTAAGTTTCACAGCAATGCTTGAGACACGTCCTTCTGCCACTTTGACTCAGTGACGATAAAGCTAAACCAGTGTATGAGAGAATAAGACCTCTCTGCATCAATACTATAAGGGAGCACCATACTGTGGTTACTTTGGCTACATCTACACTACTATGTTTTCATTTTTAAGCTGCATTTTGAGACAAAAATGATCTCCATCCACACAAAATTGTTAGCTCCAGTAGCAGAGCTTATCTCTGTCCATATTAACACGTCAGACAACGCATATCATTTGGCTATTCGCATACACTGGGCATGCATGTGCCGGTGTAAACAGGAAGCAGATTGTGTGACATTACTCGGTTGTGGCTAGTAGGGATACAGCTACGTAAAACTCGCAAAATCTAATCTAATATAATGATATGATTTTAATACTTTCACCCAGGAAACGCGTGTTCCTTACTCAGGAGGGTTTTAATCCAAACCACGATTTTTCCAAAATTGTCGTTTTGGTGTCTAAATTGAACTGCTGTCGCCAACGCTGTAGCTGTATCCCTTCTAGCCACAACCACATTACTGGGGTGTGGTTGAAAATCATGGATGTATAATGCTGACCTTACACCAAATGACTTTTCAAGCGAATACACTGTCGCAGACACATTTCCAATATCGGAATGAAGTCATGACAGTCTTGCTATCATTTAGTGTAAGGTGGTCATAAAACTCAGTCCGAGTCTTTTTTCCGTCTTGACGTTCTGACAAAATCAAACGTGTTTGATATTATCGTAAGTTTTAAAGGTCCTATGAATGCTGCTTTTTGGATGCTTTTATATAGGCCTTAGTGGTCCCCTAATACTGTATCTGAAGTCTCTTTCCGAAATTCAGCCTTGGTGCAGAATTACAGCCACTAAAGCCAGTCCCACAATGAGCTTTACTTAGGATGTTCCAGTTCTGTGTCTGTAGCTTTAAATGCTATTGAGGAGGGGGGGGGGGGGGGGGGGGGGGCCTTGACCAACTGCCACTTTGCTTGTTTGCAAGCCATGATGTCTTTATCTTTCTCATGGTGGGCCAAATTCTCTGTGTGGGCAAAGCAGAGAAAGGAGAGGTAACCATTCCCCGTATGACTTCATAAGGACGAGATTCCAGATAGGCGCATCTGAACTTTCATTTTCTCAAAGGCAGAGCAGAATACCCAGGGCTCGGTTTACGCCTATCGCCATTTCTAGCCACTGGGGGACCATAGGCAGGCTGGGGGAATGCATATTAATGTTAAAAAACCTCATAAAGTGAAATTTTCATGCCATGGGACCTTTAAGTCTTGGTTGTGAAGTTAAATCATGTGAACAACCAATGGGTGCGTGCCCTCCAGAACCAAACAGGAAGCAGCAAATGGCTAGAGCCAGGGTTGTTTATGGTTGCTATGGTGCCGCACTAAGCTAAACGCTAAAGAGGGAAAGTTGCACTTTTTTAACCCTTCTGGAGCGCATCAAATGTGGACATCCGGTTACTGCCATCATTCATCTGCATGAATGGCAGAACAGGAAATTGTCAAACGTTTCCCTTAAGTTACCAGCTAACGCTAGCGGTAACTAGCTACCTTGGTTACATTTTTCAAAACAAATCTAGTTGTAGTCTTGCAATTTGTGACCCTGCAAGATCCCCAGTCATTACAT
The DNA here is from genome assembly GCA_023566125.1 of Zingel zingel. Lineage (NCBI taxonomy): Eukaryota > Metazoa > Chordata > Actinopteri > Perciformes > Percidae > Zingel > Zingel zingel. Next base: position 24,756,227 of record CM042315.1, read on the forward strand.
ATTATGACTAATATGTAACGTTTGATGTGAGATGGTTGTCTTTAGATGTGAGATGGTGTCAGACTTTAGTCTTTTTAAAGTCTGTTCTAGTAGATGGTAGGCATACATTGAAAATACAGAAAATACTTTGGAGAAAGAAAAACAATGGCCAAAAGTTAAGACCATGGATTTATTTGCTTGGACCGACGACGTGGTAGAACTGTTACTGAAAGGTATGTAAGCCTACCTAACTGATAAGTCAGACAACAAAGCAACTCTGGAGTTTTCACATTGAAACGGGGGCAGCAGTGTTCTCAAATGTCTCCGTTTTAGGGGCTCAGAAAGCAGTGTGGACATGAGGCATTAACATAGCAAAAGATATTTGTTTTTAAACGAAAACTTAGTAGTGTATGATGTAGCCTTTGTTTCAAACTCAATTTCAAAACTCAAAGTAAGATACCTGCCACTACTTTATCGGTTCAGGCATGAAAAATGTAGCTTCAGTCAAGCAGATAGCTTAAGGGGCTTACACTTGATATATCCTTACGCTCATAATATCCTCCTGTTCCTTATGGTCAACAGTCTATTTGATGAGGGAGACTCTCCGAAAATCAGTATTATACTGGCTTCTCTTATCATCCTCATCCTCAAGCATTGTTAACTCAGCTCACATCATTAGCAATAACAGATCACTGAATATTATGCATATTATTTGGACGCTGTTCACATGTACAGGGCTTTTTTGTGCTTTTATTTACCTTTGAGAATATCTGTGTCCACTGGAGTGTAGGGGCCTCTATTAACAATGAATAAACAGAAATGAAAAGAGACAATGAGGAAAGGCTCTTTCATGAAAGGTGATATCAACAGAGGCAGGGTTCATCAGAGTGCTTGACTGTAATGGAGATAGACTGCCGATAGCTTCAGGGGGATGCGATTTTATTGAAGCCATTGTGACACTCCAATATCACCTCTTCTTAGATATGAATTATTGCTCCTTTGAGAAAAACTAGATGAGAAACATTTCAAATCTAGATGACAGATTTAGCAAACAGTTGTTTATATCCTCATGTTGTTTAAGAGGAGTCTTTGACTTTATTTTAATTCTCAAATGTTTGTGCTTCTCCAACCCTAACAAATTGTTGGAACGTGTGGCAGTGTCTTTGGGTGTTTTTTCCCGCCGTCATTGTTAATTAATTAGATGGCTGGCAAAGGGCCAGTTATGCTCATTTGCCCTGTGATCTTCCAGACGGACACCATTTACAGCCAAACGCCCTTCTACCCTCTATTCATTTGTGCTGAAATTCAACCATACCTCAGCTGCTCTACACTGTCACAGAGGTTGAAGGTTATGGACTCAATGATAGGTTAAGCTTTTCTGTCTTTCAGTGAAGCATTTCCAAAAAGGAGAGGCAGGAAAGAGGCTGTCGAGTGGATGTTGGAATGTGGAAAGCATCACAAGGTCAAGTGGTGTTGCCTGCCTTGACTTTGTCGACAGTTTCATGCTTTCATGTTTGTTTTTATTGATCATATCTCTGCTCAGTAAGCCTAGTTATAAATATATATCATTTAGTATTTAGCGTGTGTTAACAAGTTATAGATACAAGTGTTAATCAAGCAGTGAGTGACAAACAGCATAATAACTGAGGTCAACAAATGGGGACAACTAATAAGCAGCCTACATTTCTACAGCATTGGTGTAGGGGCAATATTTGGGACCAAAACAAGATTATGCAAGGTTTTTCATTTTAAAATTTAGCTGGAGTCTCCAGATTAATTATATAACTGAATAAAACCACATTCTTCTGACACGGATGTAAACTACAGATACTGTACAAAAACATAATGGTCATTTTTGCAGATGAAGAAAAACATCTAAATGATCTCTTCTCCATCTGGAGTTACCATGAATTTTAGCATGTTGGGTTCAGAGGCCACGAAGATGTTGTGCTGAAGGCATTTGTCAAGAAATTGGACTGTCTGTACGTTTTTTAGCCAATTAATTTTTGCCAAATTCGCCATGCCAATAATCTTAACTCCTCTTCTTAGGGGTACAAGGCAGAACATTTTTTTCTGTCTATGAATATTTCAGACCATAAACTGCTCTGTAAAGAGTGGAGTAGAGCAAGTGTTAAAAACACTGAGTTTCAGAGAAGTAAATAGCCTTAGGGATTATGCTAATAGTAAGACAATCTATCTCATGTAATGTTGTATCTTCAGTGATTTAAATCTGCTCCAAAAACTAATTTAGATGCTACTCTGTATGAGTGCTCATATTTTGTGAATAAATCAGTTTCATGTTGAAATTAATTCTACATTTTCAAACTTGTCTAAATCTATTTTTACCTTTTTATGTAACTACTTTATAGTTCAGTCTACCCTGTGATATTATCTCCACAAAATATGTGATATTCTTTACATCCTTCTGACCCAATTAATAGTAATGGTTCAGGAGGATTGCTTTCCATTTCCATAAAAGAAATGAACGAGCGCTGGGATTTTACTATTCTAGCTTTCAAGGTTTAATGTTTATAATGCTCACTTAGCGTGACCTTGGCTTTTCCTTGCATTTTCATGGCCAGCCTGGACAGAGGAAATGCAAAGAACAAAGCAGAAGAAATCTGGTGTCTACAGAGTCACACTCTTTATCTTTCACTCATCTGTCACCGACTGTTTCTCCTCCACCTCACTGGCAAGGCAAAACACAGCCTGTGGTTCTCCATTCCCTCGACAAGGGCCCTTGCTGACCCCCCAGCAGTAATTTTAGACTTTATGTAGGCTGCGCCAGAGAGTCAGACCAAGCTAATTCAAGGTCATCATTTTTATTATTTTATTTTGGCGAACAGAAGCCAACCTGTTCTCAGGCACTGTGCCATGTTAGAAACAACTAAACTATTGAATTATATTTCTGTAATCGTTTTGCCAGTGTCTGTAGGAGTCTGTTATCAATACCGTATGTCAATTTCTGTGTTGTCTGGTTTAATGAAATATTTGAATGTTAATTTCACAAGGTGCACTTGTTTTCTGACTGAATTAATGATGCCAATAGTCCCCTTTGTGAAAATAAAATCCTGCAATGAGCAGAAAGTGGGAGGACTAAAGCTCCTCGTGGCAAAGACTGCCTCAGAGAGAGAGAGAGAGAGAGATGAGACAGACATGCATGACACATGGCAATTGCAGCAGTTGGACATCACTTGCTCCCATGCTGATGAGCAAAATACTGGTCACTGTTATTGGATTGAATAATAAAGTAACAGGAGGTCTGACTGCCAGCAGGGAGTTGGGCTAACAACAGTAGTGGCAGTCATATTCTTGTACATGCGGTCATGTTTGACATTTACAGTAAATGTTGAAGAGATGTCAGATGCCTCTTATTGTCATGCTATGTCAGAAAAGTTGAAGTGTGACTGTGAAATGGATTTGGACAGCTTTGGTGTCACTAACCATTCCAGGGGACATCATCCTTCTACAGACAGTGCGGTCAGAGGTGTCCTTTGTAAGGACTAACATCTACATAGAACCACATCAGTGGTTAAGAGCGACAGGTCACTTTTTTTACACTAACACTTGCCACTGGCCACTGTGAAGCTCCTGGTCTTGATCCAATGGAGCAAACCAACAAGCACTTTACAAATGGTTCTGTAGACTGCAATGAAAGTATTACTCCCATACTACACCAATTAAAACTAAAAAACATATTTCTTTAGCCATTAAATCCATTTTTAATATCAAATGGCATACTTTATACGTAACATTTATAAAAGATAAATCCTGTTTGACAGCTAATGGTGTTTATATTTACATACTGTAGCAGAACATTTTTATCAAGTTATTCTCTTGTGGCTGTACAGCAGACAGGTTTTATTTATTCAAAATAAATATGTTGTTTCTGAATGACTGATGCTGGCTTATAGCCCTTGCAAGGCAGAGCACCGTTAAACTTCACTCACAACTTTTCGAGATCGATTTCCTCCTCCTCACCTCCACAGGATCACATCATTAGATTTGCCTGGTTAGGTGACACCTACACGTCTGATGGGTGATGGATGTTTTATATATAGAGACCAAATGAAACCCTCCTTCCCCCCACTTCCACACACCTCCCTGTCACACACGCACGCACGCACACACACACACACTCACACACACACACACACACACACACACACACACACACACACACACACACACACACACACACACACTGATGTTCCTCCTATCATATTCTATCAGAGAGGCAAGATAACCTCAGAGCCAATGCCAAACTTTGACAAATGGCTTGTCTCCAAGCACCTGCGAGAAGATAGAACTGACAGACTCCTTCACCTTTCCTCTTCCTTCAAGCCTTGGGCTGTGCCAAGCAGGCATAAGTGATATACTGTAGGACATGGCCGGGTGTAAGTCATGCTCCTTCCGTTTCCTCCAGATTGTGAGGGTCTCCATCTATCATTGTCAGTCACCTCTCTCTCTTTGCCTCTGTCCGTCTCACCCGCTCTGTCTGTCCTATGAGCCTTGTGTCTTTACTCATTCACCCAAAGGTCAGTCTTCCATTCTTCCATCCCCGATGTTTCATCCATCCGCCACTGGAGCAGTCTGCAGATATCTATAGCACTGGGCAGATGGCTGGTAATCTGGCCTGGGGTCATTATGAATCCTAGCCAGGGCCCTGACCGACGGCTACTTTTCCCTTCTGTCAGACCATCTCCATAAATATGGCCTAAAATGAGCCATTCATCTACATTTCCAGACATTTGGCTTTTCTTGGCAAATTTAGCTCAGCTTTTTTGCCTGAAGAATCCAAATCCATATGCTTTATTTAAGCAGACAAAGATGGATATGCCTTTGAGTTGTGGATAAACTGCTTGCGGACACACCCACTTTCTCACACACACCAGTGATTACCCCACCAGTACCATTTTGTAAGCTAGTTTATCATAAGGTTCTAACCGAGCAGTGTAGTGCAGCACGGAAGCTGCACATTAAAGATTTTACATGCCACCTGGAAAAACTGTTACGTAGTTTCAGTCTTCAGATGTATGTATTTCAGATATATGGAGTAATACGAAGTACCACCCAGTTTAAAGTAACATTGAAAGTCATTTGAAAAATTGAATCAAATTTAAAAAAATATAAAGTCAGGGAATCTTATAATTCCAAGTTCATCATTTGCCATGAGTTCTCACCCCTGGTCCCTTTCTCCCCTCTCTGTCCTTACAGTGTATCTGTTTTTCATATTCTCAGCACCATCCATGCATCATTCACGCTGTTGCGTCCTGTTTTCCCTCTTCCTTTCATTATCCTGCTTTGTGGTGAGTCCATTCGCTAAACCCCGGTCTCTGTTTAATGTAGTCACCTAACAGCCTCCCGTAGTCTCTGCCCTCCTTCCTCTTATTGTTTATCACCGTGTGACACTACTGACCTTCATCGGACGTTATTTCCATTAGTTTGACAAATCCTGTGCGTCAAAGCAGCATTGTTGACATGCAGGTGTAGAATCACCACTGAATGGAATTCTCATTATGAAAATGCCAGAGGAAGTGATGGTTTCTGTCAGGGGTCGGCAATTAGGTTCTGTCAAGGGCCACTGTTTCCAACACTATTTTGAGTCAAGCGGCCTACACAATTTTACAGGTGCAAGACTATGTTTGGAATAGGTTTATTTGTTGGCTGCTTTTGCCAACAACTATATGTGTTTGGTCAAAGCTTTCTCCTACAAACGATGTTTATATGTTCATTATTATTTGCAAAGAACATTTCTGTTGAAAATAAAAATGTCCCCACAACTGTATATGCAATAGCAATTTATGTTCACCTGTAGCATTTTGTTCTGGTGCAGGAAGTTGTATGACATTGTTTTAAATTGCCTTCAACATGTCCATTAAAGCAAAAAATAATCATAAAAAAAACAAATAATTAAATCATTGACAGTTGATGTTTTGCAGATGTATACTTTACAGGTATATACTGCATATACAAGATTAACATTTTGTGTTGGCAATTAACATTTTTTAGATACTTTCAATATACGTGTTTCATCATATGATTAATAAGAAACGCAATCTAGCTGGGATTACATTTCCTCTGAAATGTATTAATGTGGTTATGTCTGAATGCATTTCATAAGAGACACAGTTAGGTTTGCTATGTGTCCTGGTTTGTGTGTGTCTACAGAGAGAGGCATTGATTTGATCTCTGGAGGCAGCAATAGCTATGTCATTACCAATGTAGATGAGAGTATCTATGACTGCCCAAGGAAATGGTATAGCCCCATGAACAGATGACCCAGTGATAAGACACTTTATTTAGTATTTCTGTGTGTGTGTGTGTGTGTGTGTGTGTGTGTGTGTGTGTGCGTGCGTGCGTGCGTGCGTGCGTACGTGCGTGCGTGCGTACAGCTTTTTGTGACTCACGGTTTGCTGCTGTTGCAAAATAACACCTTAAATCCTGCCTCTGAGTAATTTTTTTTTTCGGTTTTCTTTAGATACCCAGACATGTAATTGAGATGCCTTTGACAGCTCTAATGCGTTAATGTGCTGAAGATATGGTAAGTAAATACAGATTTTTCTCTATATGTTCCACCCTGTGACAATGCTGTGTGTCTGGGTGTGTGTCAGAGAGTATGAAAGAGTGAGTGAAACTGATTTTTACAGGTTTTTTTTCACAGTCTCCAGGGCACTGTGATTTCAAGGTTCATATCTCCCAAGTGTCTCACAATATGTCCTTTTTTAAGTTACTGAAGAAGCCTTTCTCATGATCAGTCCACAAACTGCAAAGGGCAAGGTTGTGACTTCTGTATCCCATTGCCTACCCTTCCTCCAAGCATGACTTGATCTAACACAGAAAGACAGTGCAAACAGCTTCCCTGAGATTTGAGCCAAGATACTGTATATGCAAGCAAGCCTGTCCTTCCTCTGATGTTACAAAGCACGGAACTTGATTTTTTTGTGAAATGTGAATTCAGACAATAGCCTCCATAACGAATTCCAAATCTACTCTCGGGTTTCTTGAAGGACAAGGCACATTTGCTCTTTGACAATAGATATGCTTCTCAAAACAGCAGTCAGTGGAACAACAGTGAAGTATGCCCTTTCCATGACAGAACCCTCATCCATCATAGGGACAAGCATCCCAAGTTTATTTCCACTCCACTTCTTAGATTTACGTGAGAAGATTGCACCTTGAAGTGAGTGTATACCCTCTTATGAATGGTTAAAAACTACATTGATTTTATACTCTTCAAATTTACAGCCACTAGCTATCAACCAGTGATCCATTTCATTCAAACCGTACAGTTTTATTGACAGATTTGGCCATAACAGTGACTAAACATTTTGTTGTGACAGCTATCTGGCCTAACTGGTTGTTTGTGTAGTGTAATGTTAAAATGCCTACACTTAAAATGAACATATTTCATTTAACCCTTCAATAATAATATTAATTAAGAGCATTCTGCTTTGAACTATAACGATTAGGTTATAATCAGGTTATTGATCAGGACAAAACAGCTACACATCACATCAATGTTTTTTACAAACCAAAACTCCTACAACCTGTTTTGGAGTGAAGATTCAGCATCTTCTGTAGCTTTAATCAATAAAAGAAATAATAACTGGCTTGTTTTACTAAAACAAAACTTTCATTAAGAGTTAAAGATAATTTTGTTTCATTTTTCAGTCTGACAAGGAACTGGCTGGTTGAGCGTACACGAGTCTGGGTTCATATATCTATATTCCCCTCTGTACTGCCCATGATAGCAGTAAATTACAGAATTATGTTATTTTACAATGATCTTCAGGCTGAATCTGTGAAATTGCATGGCATCCATAGGTGCATCCACGCACACCATTATCATTACCATCACACCTGATTTTTGTATGCTTTATAGCCTTGCAGTGACTGTGTTTACCTATTCAGAGTGTGTGTTGCTGATAGATGACAGCAGCCAGGCTTTTGTTCATGGCATAATGCAGAGCCAGGTATCAGCAAATACAAGGGACCTGTCATTATCTAAAACACCACATTTCCCCTGAGATAGTCTGAAAGATACAGCACACTTGCAGACTCTCTCTCTCTCTCTCTCTCTCTCTCTCTCTCTCTCTCTCTCTCTATCGCTCTCTCTCTCTCTCTCTCTCTCTCTCTCTCTCTCTCTTACTCAAAGGCTCCAGCATTACACACAATAATTCATTTTGCAGAAACAGTGATGCATTATTTGTCAAGCTATGCTATGTTCTGAACTGAATGAACAGTGCATTCTCAAGGGAGCTTGTTTGTTACCTGTGTACGTTGTTAGAGGTATGCGCTCGTAAGGCTATTATAAACTCAAAGGTTGTGTCTGAGTGTGTAATTGTGTGTGCATACTAATGCATATCTACATGCCTGCTATAGGAGACATTTAAACAGTAATATAAGCAAACCACTCAATAATGATTAAATGTGTAGAGTTTTGGCTGAAATATGGACTCCAGTTTTTACATGACAACTGAAAAAAAACTCAGAATGTTGAAAAACACAATCTGACATGACACATTTGGGGGATTGTTAAAGGTTCACAGACCAGCTATTTTCTGTGCTGTGCATTCCCCCCCCCTCACTCCCCACCCACCCACCGCATCCTCTTCACCCTCTCCCTCTGTGATCCATATCATTGTTCCCCGGAGAGGGAAGAAAGGTGACAAACAAACCTATTTATCATCAGCAGATTCTCCTGGCTAAACTGTTATTCGAGCTGAACTCTCTAAACTTTTCCCAGTGGCCTATTGTTTACGGCTGCATCCTCTAAATTTACACCCACCGTTCTGTTTTATGAAGTGTCCATGGAGGGTAAGAAAGGTAGATAGAGGCCTGATGTCAGCATATTTCCCTGTCCTGCATCTATACTGTGATGTATGGCTGAGCAGGGCCTCTGTTTGAGCCCTCCTTCTCCATTTTTTACATGGTGCTATTGTTTTATACCACCTAGTTTTAGAAATACAGCATCATCATATTACTAAGCTCTCTGAGGAGAGCTTATTGTAAATGATTGGAGGTTATTCGCAGGACCAAAAGAGAGGGAGAGGAGTTGGATGATTTGGAGGAGGGAAGAGCAGGGAGAGAAGAAATGCATGGAGCTGTACAATAAATTGGCTTTAGAGGTAAACAGTAGCATTATATGAACACTGTCTCTTTCATACTTCTGCATTCAGTGTAATGAACTCTAGCTGCTGTGTAAGAGCCTTAATTTAGGGAGAGTTCATTATCTGTAATTGTTCCTTTATTTGTTGAGCTTTTGTTTCTTAGACGCACTAAAAGCAAATGCAGATCATTTTGAATAGTTTATATTCTGCTAACATTCGACTCACAGCGTTGTTTGTAGTGTAGTTGTTTACTGAAAAGTCATGCAGGCACGTCGCAGTCTAAATTTTAGTCAATAAACCCAGGCGCACTGACAACCAAGCAGACTTTT